>CAJNDS010001768.1:642439-757822 GCA_905221605.1 Symbiodinium natans
GAGGGGACCCCAAAACCCACCATGAACCACAGGGGGGGGGGGATACCATGGGGGGGGAGGGGGGGGAAGGGGGGGGAAGGGGGGTACGCCTATGCTGGCGCATATAAACCCTAAACCCTAAACCCTAAACCCTAAACCCTAAACCCTGGACACGAAACCAAAAACCCTAAATCCTAAACCTCTGCTCCGCTCCTGACACCCGGGCGAGGGGTGATGTCGCAGTTGCCCTCTTGCGCGGCGTACGGGAGGGGAAAAGACCTGCTCTCACAAGGGTTTAGGGTTTAGGGTTTAGGGTTTAGGGTTTAGGGTTTAGGGTTTAGGGTTTAGGGTTTAGGGTTTAGGGTTTGGGGTTTGGGGTTAGGGTTTGGGGTTTGGGGTTTGGGGTTTGGGGTTTCGGGTTTGACTGAGGGTGCAAGGTGTATCGGGTGTAGGGCGGAACCGAAACCCCACTAGTTCGGGGGTTAGGGGTTAGGGGGCAGCTGAGGGTTGAGAGTGTTGTGGGGTTCTAGCAATCCGTCCGCGGTAGGAGCTTGCTGCGTTGAACCCATTTGACAAGGCTGAAAGCCTCAAAGTGAGGTCGCAAACCCCAAACCCTAGACACTAAACCCCAAACCTCAAGACCCTAGACGCCAGACCCTTAACCTAAGGCCTCAACAATCGGGGGCAGGAATGACCTTCCGGGTTGAGCTCAGGGAACCGCAAACTGTCCAATGGAATGCTCCAACCGCCGGAGGAGGTTGAGCACCCTGACCCCTTGACCACTAAACACCTGAAACCCCGAAAGCCCCTAAACGCCCTAAAAGGCCCTAAAGCCCCTAAAACCCCTAAAACCCCTAAAACCCCTTCATCCTGCACGTCCTCAATCTCCTACACAAAGGCCCGGGAACTTCGGCCCAAAACCCTAAACCCGAAACCCTGCTGTAAACCCTACCCCCTTTACCCTAAACCCTAAAAAAACCCTACACCCTAAACCCCAAACCCTAGACCCTAGACCCTACACCGCGGGAACCCGGGCTCGAAGAAGACATCAAAAAGGTGCCCAGGGCTTCTTGGGGTTTAGGGGTGTAGGGCTTGGGGGCTTGCGGGGCTTTAGGGGCTTCAAGGGCCTCAAGGGCTTTAGGGGTTTTAGCGTTTAGGGGTTTTAGGGGTTTGGTGTGTAGGATTTAGGGTTTACGGTTCGGGTTTGGGTGTTCGGGCGTGTGAGGTATGACCTTTGGGGTTTGAGGGATTCGGGTTTCGTAGTATGAGGGCTTAGGGGTGTAGGGTTTATGGCAATATAGGGGTTCCCCTTCTATACCCCAAATAGAATAGAATCCCCTTACCCCCAACATCCAGAGGTTCTACCTTGGACCCTCAAGTTGCACCCTTGGGTTTCAGGGTCCTTTCTTCAGGATCCCTAAGGGAATACAAGGGCCATAAAAGGAGCATATTCAGTGGAACCTTAAGGGGTGCAACCTCAGGGGTGCGAGTCTTACCCCTATTTTGGGACACCCCCAAATAGAATAGACGCCCCTTATAGGGACGACGGGGGCGGAGGGGGGGAGGGGTTGAGGCTTCGGGGGATTTGGGTTCTGTGGTTTGGGGGGCGAGGGTTTTGGCTATAGGCTTTGCGGCTGGGCTGGCCGTTAACCCGAACCCGAAACCCTCAACCCTCAACCCTCAACCCTAAACCCTAAACCCTAAACCCCTAAACCCCCAAACCCCTTAAACCCTAAACCCTAAACCCTAAACCCTAAACCCTAAACCTAAACATCTTTCGGGCCAAAGCACGGGCTCCGGATGCAGCCGTTGACCAGGGTGCACGAGCCCGAGTTGACGGTGAACTCGCGGCCTGGGTGGTAGGGTTTAGGTTTTAGGGTTTAGGGTTTAGGGTTTAGGGTTTAGGGTCTAGGGTTTAGGGTTTAGGGTTGAGGGTTTCGGGTTTCGGGTTTAGGGTTTGGGGCTTGGGGCTTAGGGTTTAGGGTTTGGGGTTCAGGGTTTAGCCTTTAGGGCGGCAGGGGTTAGGGTTTAGGGCTTGGGGAGTTTGGGTTGGGGCTGGGGTTTTGGGGGTTTAGGAGTTTCGGGTCTTGCGTCTGGGGGGTTGAGGGGTTTAGAAGTTCAGGGTTTAGGGGGTTTAGGGGTTTAGGGGTTTAAGGATTTGGGGTTTGGGGTTTCGGGTTTAGGGTTTAGGGCTTAGGTTTAAGGTTTTTGGTTTAGGGAGCTTCGCCCATTCGGGCTTGGGGCGTGGGGCTTGATCATACGGCGATTTCAGGCTTAGGGGCTCGTAGGGTCTCAAGCCCCAAGAGCCCCAAAACCCTAAACTCCAGCTTTCGGGTTTAGGGTTTAGGGTTTAGGGTTTAGGGTTTAGGGTTTAGGGTTTAGGGTTTAGGGTTTAGGGTTTAGGGTTTAGGGTTTAGGGTTTAGGGTTTAGGGTTTAGGGTTTAGGGTTCAGGATTAGGGTTTTGGCTGCGCGAAGGCGCGAAGTGGCTCCTGCCTGCCGGAGCTGAATACTGGGGTAAAACCCCTAAACCCAAAACACCCTAAACCCGAAACCCTAAGCCCTGAAACCCTAAACCCTAAACACCCTAGACCCTACCACTCTTGTACTTGTGGACCTCAAAGTCCTGCGGATGATGTTCTACACCCGAGACCCCAAACCCCTAAATCCTAAACCCTAGACTCTACACCCTAAACCCTAAACCCTAACCCTAAACCGCCCGAACCTTACACCCCCTAAACCCTAACCCCTAAACCCCAAGCCCAAACCCTAAACCCTAAACCTTAAACCCCTTAAACCCTAACCCTAAACCCCAAACCCCCCCCCAACCCCGATGGAGGATGTGCAACGACTTTGTGCAGCGCGGGGGGCCGCAGATGCGCCAGCCGCCGGCAGTCCCAGTGTCGTCGGACTGCCACTCCTTTTGGATCTAGGGTTTCGGGTTTAGGGTTCAAGGTTTAGGGTATAGGGTTTAGGGTCTAGGGTCTAGGGTCTAGGGGTTGAGGATTTAGGCTTTAGGGTGTAGGCTGTAGGGTTTTGGCACTCCTTGCCTTTGTACACTGATGCAGACCTTAAACCTTGCTAAAACCTAAAACCTAAGCCCACCCGGAACCCCAAACCCCAAGGCCGACACCCTTAACCCACGTCACATCATCAAAGATTCCCAAGTCTCTAAGGATAGTTACATGGTCCCTGACCCCTTATATACCCCTTATCTACCCTATACAGATTAAAACAGGTTAGGGACCATACTAAGGGCCCATGAAACTACCCTAAGAAAGTGTCATCACGATAGGCTCTTATCGTGTGGATCTCTTGTTCTTGGGGTTTAGGGGACGGCCCCCAACGGAATAGAGCCTCCAACCCCTCAAATTGCCGAAAGCTGCAACACCCTCAACCCTATACCCCAAGCCCTAAACCCTAAACCCTATACACCAAATACATGTTGAAGGTTTGTGGCAATATCCGGTCGAGCTGCAATGTCGGCACTGGTGAGAATGATATCCTGGCAGGTCACCCTAAACCCGACACCGACAAGAACAGTCTCTGAAAGGCATTTACTGGTCCTAAACCCTCAACCCTAAACCCTAAACCCTAAACCCAAGTTTTTTGGGACTTCTTGGGATTGCTCTCAATCTTCTCAAGGCCTTTGGTCGATCTCACCTGCACCTCGACTCAGCCTGCGCCGAACTTGTGACAACCACTTTGTCGGGAAGCGTTAGTGAGTATAGAAACAAAGCCCTAAACCCTAGCCCTAAACCCTAAACCCCAAACCTGATGAAGCGGCAAGCAGGGCGAGTTCCATGCAGCGAAACAGCATGTTCAAAATACCTGGCCAGCACCTGCCTTCGCAACCGAGCTCGGCGGATTCCCAATGCTCTCCCTACGCCCCGGGGGGTGGCGGGGGACGATTTTGCCAAAAAAGCCATCACTTGGGCGCCCCCTAGGACCCCCCCGGCCCCAAGTTATCTTTGTGCCACAGTACCTTTGTGCAGGAAATTTTGATTTCCTGGGGCCCGGACCCCTCTGGGACCCTTCAGGACACCGGGGCGTCCCCACCAAGGAGTCCCCACCAGGGCGACCCCACCAGGGCGTCCGGCGTCCTTATCTTTGACTCCTCTTGAAGAGACTCAGAGCTTCGTCGTCCTTTTCAATTTGAGGCGGGGAACACAACAATGAACCCCCTTGATGGGGGCCTTGGCCCAACCCCAAACGTGAAAAAGCTCCTTTCTTGTGGCCCCCAAAAAATGTGGTTGCACGCAATTAAGCGGTAAAAACAAAAAGTAAGCCCCCTAACTTTGACACCATAAAACCCTGGACCTCATACCCTAAACCCCGAAATCCGGTAAAACCCTAGAAGGCCCTGAAGACCCCGTATAACCCTAAGACCCTGAACCCTAAACCCTAAACCCTAAACCCTACACCCTAAACCCTAAGACCCTAAACCCTCAAACCCAAGACCGAGCCAACACCTGAACCCCCCCCCTTCAAATCACGGGAGCCTACTGTGGTTGGGGTTTAGGGTCTAGTGGCTTGAGGGTTTACTGCGTGGGGTGGCACACACAGACAAGGAATAACACTAAATCCTAAGCCCAAAACCTTGCACCGAAAAAACAATTTATGTATATATATATATATGCCATGTAAACAAAATCCTGAACCCAAAACCTTGCACACCTAAAACACATAACGACGAAAAGCAACTAAAGACAGTAATAAACCAAAACCTTGCACACCTTAAGCCCTGGACAACCGCGCCTTTGCCAAGCCAGTGCCGGAATACCTCGGTGAGGAAGCGGTGGCTTTGTGATGGGTCTGTGGTTGGTTTGAGGTCAGGGCTCAAGCTTAGAGGTTTGGGTTTTGGGTTTTGGGTTTGCGGTTTTTGGCCCAGGGCTTAGGGTCTCAAAGCAACCACCAGCAACAAAAGACAGGCTGAACAAGTCCACCCTAAGCCCTAAACAATAGAACCCGAAAGCACAGATCCCGAAACACCAAGACCAAAAGCACTGATCCCGAAACACCAAACCCCAAACCCCAAACAGCGAACCGTAGATCCCAAGACACCAAACCCTAAACCCTAAACCCTAAACCCTGAGACCCTAAACCCTAAGTTGCAAATCGTCCCTAAACCCTGAAACCCCAGTTTAAGGTTTAGGGAATGGGGGATCCAAGTTCTGGATCCTGCTCTGGCACAATAAAAACTAGCTTTTTGATGCGTAACCTGATTGTCTAGGCTTAGGGTTTAGGGTTTAGGTTTGGGGGTGAAGGTTCAGGGGTTTAGGGTTTAGGGTTTAGGGCTTAGGGTTTAGGGTTTGGGGGTGAAGGTTCAGGGGTTTAGGGTTTAGGGTTTAGGGTTTAGGGTTTAGGGTTTAGGGTTTAGGGTTTAGGGTTTAGGGTTTAGGGTTTAGGGTTTAGGGGTTCAGAATGTGAGGACCTGAAGCCCTACTTGGGCCCAAACCGCCGAACGGGCTCCCGAACCTGAAAGCCCGGCAAATCAACCTAAAGACTCCCAACGGTTTAGGGTTTAGGGTCTAGGGTCTAGGGTTTAGGGTTTAGGGTTTAGGGTTTAGGGTTTAGGGTTTAGGGTTTAGGGTTTTGGGTTTAGGGTTTAGGGTTTAGGGTTTAGGGTTTAGGTACTCTAGGGGTCGGTATACGTACTAATGGTATTCCCTTAGGGGTCCCTATAGTAGAAGTATGCTGAAATAAGCCTTCGGGCTTAGGGCTGAGAGCTTGAATCCCAGAGGGTTTCAGCAAGCTTGCACGTGCTGCACATTGCGGCCCCTAAACCCTAAACCCTAAACCCTAAAACCTAAACCCTAAACCCTGAACAGTCGGTGGCCGCTTAGCCGATCCTGTGCGGCACTGCTATCGCCCCCGAAGTCGGCATCGCCCCAGGTCACCACGGCTCCATCATCCAGAATTGCCTATACAGGGTGTTTAGGTTGTTCAGGGGGTTTAAGGTTTAGGGTTTAGGGTTTAGGGTTCAGGGTTCAGGGTTCAGGGTTCAGGGTTCAGGGTTCAGGGTTCAGGGTTCCGAACTTGGAACCCAAGCAAAAACTTTAACATTCTTCCTGTTTCTTAGGAATTCGAATGTACCCAAAAACCAAAAAATCATTTCCAAGCATCCCCAAGTTGCGGCAAAGGCAGAGTCGGAGGCTTGGATGTGCTGTGTGCTCTTCAGCTGATGCTGTACAGCGCTGCTGTCACCGCCATTGAGGTCATCATGGGGATCGTCCCCCCAGGTCACCACACCCCCACCTTGGTGGCCCAGTAACCGTATTATTAGTAAGGGTTACCTTTTTTGGGGGGCTGGTGAGTGTTACAAGGGAACCCAGAACCCAAAAAGGGCAAAAGGGTACCACTCAGCCACTCAGCCACTGCCCAGGACTGCAGCAAAGGCTCCATAAGAAGCTTGGATGCGCTGCACACTCGTTAGCCGATCCTGCACGTAACTGCAGTCGCCACCACTCGCGGCATCGCCCCAGGCCACCACAGAGCCATCAGCAAGAATTGCAGCGAAAGCTTTGTCAGAAGATTGGATGCACTCCACATTCTTCAGGCGATCCTGCACAGAGCTGCAGTCGCCACCACTCGCGGAGTCGCCCCAGGTCACCACAGAGCCATCAGCAAGAATGGCAGCGAAAGCCCCGTCAGAAGATTGGATTTGCTGCACATTCTTTAGGCGATCCTGCACAGCGCTGCAGTTGCCGCCACGCGTGGCATCGCCCCAGGTCACCACAGAACCGTCGGCAAGAACTGCAGCGAAAGCGGCACCAGAAGATTGGATGCGTTGCACATTCTTTAGGCGATCCTGCACGTGGCTGCAGTCGCCACCCTCCGAAGCATCGCCCCATGTTACCACGGACCCATCGGCAAGAATTGCAGCAAAAGCACCCTCACAAGATTGGATGTGCTGGACGTTTCTCAGCTTATCCTGCACGGCACTACTATCACCACCATATGCCAAGTCGCCCCAGGTCACTGCACGCCCATTGTCAAGGATTGCAGCAAAAGCCACCGTATTTGCCTGAATCTGCTGGACGTTCTTGAGCTGGTCTTGTACATCGCTGCAGTCGCCACCACTCGTGGCATTCCCCCAGGTCACCACAGACCCATCAGCAAGAATTGCAGCGAAAGCATCTAGGGAAGATTGGATTTGCTGCACATTCCTTAGCCGATCCTGCACGTAGCTGCAGTCGCCACCCTGTGGAGCATTGCCCCAGGTCACCACAGACCCATCCGCCAGAATTGCAGCAAACGCTTCCGAGGAAGCTTGAATGCGCTGCACATTCTTCAACCGATCTTGTACAGAGCTGCAATCGCCGCCAGAATTCGAAGCACCCCAGGACGCAACTGATCCATCACCCAAGATGGCAGCAAAGCAGGCAGAGTCGTTCAGCAGATCCCTCGTCCTTTTCGAAGTTGCGACTTGAACTGGCGTTATGTGCAGAGTCAGTACATCACCATCCCGTACCCTTGCTCTTTTCAGCAATACCGATCCGTCAAGCACGTCCGCAGAGGAGTTCAGCAGCCTTCCTTTCCCAACTCCCAAGGCACTCTGCGCACGCTCCTTCAGATCGCGGACCGGGGCATCTGGTTCGGTTTCCAATGTTACGGACCTCCCGCTGATGAGATGCACGTCCACCGAGATGGACATTGCAGGGGCCAGGCGTGCTTCAGGGTGTTGAGGGTTGGGGGGGGGGGGGATGGGGATTAGGGTTTAGGGTTTAGGGTTAAGGGTTAAGGGTTAAGGGTTAAGGGTTTAGGGTTTAGGGTTTAGGGTTTAGGTTTAGGGTTTAGGTTTTAGGGTTTAGGGTTTAGGGTTTAGAGTTTAGGCTTTAGGGTTTAGGGTCTGCAGGTGTGGCTGCCATCCTATTGCAATCTTCTGTGAGTCTCCCGGCTTTAGGGCTATGGCGTCTGTGCTACCTGGCAAGGGTCAGGGACCATACTAAACGCAAATGGTTCAAACCTTAGATCGCCTCTGGGATTTTTGGGGTTTCGAGGTTAGATTGGGATGTTCCCCCCCTTATGCAAACAGCCCTGAGTGGGGACGGGGGGTTACTAGAATCCCTATGAAGGACCGCCAGTATAAGGGGGAACATCCCAAAGGTTAGGGCTTAGGGTTTAGGCTTTGGGGCTTTTAGGCTTAGGGTTTAGGGTTGAGGGTTGAGGGTTTAGGGTTTAGGATTTAGGGTTGTTCTGTTCTGGAATGCTGGATGATCCGAACGGCGCAAGCAAGAGTTCAGTCCGGCTCGAGAAGTCAAGCTTCAGGGGTTTGGAGCTTGGGGGTTGGGGGTTGGGGGTTTAGGGTTTAGGGTTTAGGGATTAGGGTTCAGGGGTTTACGGTTTAGGGTTGAGGGTTTACAGTTTGGGGTTTAAGGTGGATTAGGGTTTCACCCGAAACCCCAAGCTCAAAGGTGTGTGGGGTTGAAGAAAAAGGCGGATTTGAGGCTTCGTGCTCGTGAGGTTAGGCTTCGCCGCTCCCCCGTCGTTCGGAACCGGAGAGCCCAAAAAGGCGAGTCATGGTTTCGGGTTGTAAGGTTCAGGGAAAAAACCGGGTGGGTCCCAGAAAGGCCCCGAAGATGGTCCAAGCTGCTCGACTCCGTTGACCGTCAGGTTGTCCTGGAATAGGGCACGGGGGGGCCCAGGCTTCGATGGCCCCTGAACTACAGGTTCAAGGCTCAAGGTCTAGGGCTTAGGGTTTGGGGTTTAGGGTTTAGGGTTTGGGGTTTGGGTTTAGGGTTTAGGGTTTAGGGTTTAGGGTTTAGGGTTTAGGATTTGGGGTTTAGGGTTCATCCTCAACTCACGCAAGGGGGTCCCTTCGTACACTTCAAAGGGCACTCCATAGGATTCCCCTAGAAGAGGGAGCTCTACAGGGCGAAATAATAAGAAAAAAGGCTTTGGGAGTTATTACAGTATGTCTATATAGGGACCATAAGGGAATATATATTAATAGTAACAATACTTACCCCAAAAACATCCGTTCTCGGAGAGGTCTTGTTGCCGGGATCCTGGGTCGACTCTTTCTTCTTTTGGCTTGTAGGGTTCAGGGTTGAGGTCTTAGGGTGTGGAGGGGGGGGGGGGGGGCAGATTTGGGTTTTTAGAAAGTAGTGTAGGTGTTGTGTCCCTTGCTTCACCCTTCGTCAGGGTAGTTGGGGAGGGGGGTCTCAGGTCCCAAAACCCTAAACCCCCAAACCCTAAACCCTAAACCCACAATCTCAGGCTTTAGGAGTCTTCCTTGCCCGACTCTGTGTCGAAGTGCGTCGCGTAGATCGCCATGCCTTGGGTGAAGGGCTCAAGGGTCCAGGGACGATTTGCAACTAGGGTTTAGGGTTTAGGGTTTAGGGTTTGGGGTTTGGGGTGTATGGTTTAGGGTCTAGGGTCTAGGGTTTAGGGTTTAAAAGTTTAGGGTTTAGGGTTTAGGGCTTAAAGTTTAGGGTTTAGGGTTTAGGTTTTAGGGTTGAGGGTTTAGGGTTTAAAGTTTAGGGTTTAGGGTTTAGGGTTTAGGGTTTAGGGTTTAAAGTTTAGGGTTTAGGGTTTAAAGTTTAGGGTTTAGGGTTTAGGGTTTAGGGTTTAGGGTTTAGGGTTTAAGGTTTAAAGTTTAGGGTTTAGGGTTTAAAGTTTAGGGTTTAGGGTTTAGGGTTTAGGGGTCTAAGGTTAAGAGTTTAGGGTTCGGGTACAGGTTTAGGGTGGGCTTGAGGGGCGGGCTAGTTTGGACCTCTGCCTGGCACCCAACAGCTCAAACATTCCAAATGCCCGAAAATCCCAAATAAACCTAGAACCCTAAACCCTAAAACACGAAAAACCCTGAAACCCTAAACCCCTAGAACCCTAAACCCTAAAACACCAAAAACCCTAAAACCCCACAACCCTAAACCGCTAAACCCCTGAAACCCGAAAAACCCCAAACTCAAGCCCCAAGCTCGGACCCCCAGGTCCTAAGCCGCAAAACCCTAACCCCGCAACCCCTAGACACAAGAGCAAGCACAAAATGACGCCCTAAACCCTAAACCCTAAACCCTAAACCCTAAACCCTAAACCCTAAACCCTAAACCCGAAAAAAAGGAAAGCACGCTTGATGCCGTCCAAGCCGCCAACCTGCGAAGAAATCGTGCACGAGCCGCTGTTGTCATAGGGCTGGGGGAAGTTGGGGCTCTGCACCTACAGGGGTTTAGGGTTTTAGGGTTTAGGGTTTAGGGTTTAGGGTTTAGGGTTTAGGGTTTAGGGTTTAGGGTTTAGGGTTTAGGGTTTAGGGTTTAGGGTTTTAGGGTTTTAGGGTTTAGGGTTAGCTGGCTTTTGGGGGGGCCCTGGGGCTTAGGGATTTAGGGTTTTTTAGGCGGAGGCGGGGGGGGGGGGGGGGGGGGGGTGTTAGGGTTTTGGGGCTGAGGTTTTGGGGCTTAGGGGCTTAGGCTTAGGGGTTGTGGTGTGTGTTTAGGTTTGAGGTTCTTGGGCTTGTCATGGGCTGAGGTTTTGGGCTGAGGGGCTGAGGGCTTTTTTGGGGGGTTAGGTCTAGAGTTTAGGGCTTAGGTTGTATGGTTTTGGGGAAGGTCTTGAGGCTGTTAAACAGAGGGTTTTTTGAACCGAGGGTGTTTGCAAAAACCCTCTGCTGACTTTTGGGAGGCTTTGGGGTTTAGGGGTTTAGGGGGTTTAGGGGTTTAGGGGTTCGGGGGTTTAGGGGTTTGGGGGTTTAGGGGTTTAGGGGTTTAGGGGTTTAGGGGTTTAGGGGTTTAGGGGTTCAGGGGTTTAGGGGTTTAGGGGTTTAGTGGTTTAGGGTTATCAGGTTATCTACGGGCCCAGGTACGGGCCCTTAATTTGAGCCCCTTGTTATACCCGAAACCCTAAACCCTAAACCCGAAACCCTAAACCCTAAACCCTAAACCCTAAACCTAAACCCTAAACCCTAAACCCTCATATACACACTGTACAGACTAAGGGGGCCCAGACTTCAGATCGGGCGATACTAAGGGCCCATGGCGCCGATCTTGGAGTTTTGGTGTTTAGGGTTTAGGGTTTAGGGTTCAGGGTTTAGGGTTTAGGGTTTAGGAAGAACAAGCTGCGACTGACCCTGTTGAATGAGTACACAGCGGCATTCGAGCCGAACACAAGACTGTTGGGCACATAGAAGACTGGTTTGCCTTCCCTGTCATACGTCAGGCACACGGCAAGGTCAACATGCGAGGGGTGGAGTGCCAGCTGCTTGTAAGCCTTCGAAAGGTCTAAGCATCTACCACACCACGTCCCCAAATCCGTTCGGTCAGGAGAAGACCTGACTCGCTTGCACACCTCAAGGGCCAGCGAAGCAAGATCATCGGCATCCTGCAGACGAAGTTTGAAAGTCGACGTGCAACCCTAAACCCTAAACCCTAAACCCTAAACCCTAAACCCTAAACCCTAAACCCTAAACCCTAAACCCTAAACCCTAAACCCTAAACCTAAACCGTGACACTCGCAACAGTCGTCTATGGGACGGTACTTGTCGCCCTGCCTGATGATGAACCTGCGGACGAGAGCCCATCCATCATGGCCCAAGAAACTCGAGACCCACTTGGAGGTTCATGGTACTTATTAACCATTTATAACTGTACCTATAGCCCACTTTTAAGCCCCTAATATGCTTATAAAGTACAGTTTAAGTACACTTATAATTGGTTTCTCAGTACCATGAACCTCCAAGTACCCCTCACAGAAGAAAGGGCCCTCCTTACAAAGCCCAGTTTACCTCGGCGCACGCTTCTTCAAGAGGATCAAAGTACTCTGCAGGCAAGTCTAGACGCGTTGAAACCAGTGCCTTGCGCCTGGGTTTATGGTTTAGTGTTTAGGGTTTAGGGTTTGGGGTTTGGGGTTTAGGGTTTAGGGTTTAGGGTTTAGGGGTTTACGGGCTTAGGGAATGGAAAAGAACATGGACAAAATATCATCGACCATCTAGAAACGGATTCAGCGTTACCGCTAGCTTTGCTTCATATGGGTCGAAGTGGGCTACTCACAGCCCGACCCAAAATCCGAAGCCCTAAACGCTAAATCCTAAACCCTAAACCCTGACCCCTAAACCTCACCCCAAGGTTTAGATGTCTGAGCTCTAAGCCCCTGTACCCTCTAAAGCCCGGAACCTGGAACCTAAACTCTAGGCCCCTCAGCCTTGAATTCTCCCGAAGCCATCAACCGTGGACCGTAGACCCCTTAAACCCCCTTGAAACCCTGAACCCTAAGCCCCAAACCCTGAACCCAAAACCCTAGACCCCAAACCCTAAGCCCTAAAACCCTAAACCCCAAAACCCTAAACCCTAAACCCTAAACCCCAAAACCCTAAACCCTAAACCCCGAACCCTGAACCATAAACCCCTAAACGAAAATCCCCTACCCACGGCTTCGTCCCGCATGCCCAGGCACGCAGCCGCCAACCACCACACAGCTGCCTGATTTGGGTTTAGGGTTTAGGGTTTAGGGTTTAGGGTTTAGGGTTTTGGGTTTAGGGTTTTGGGTTTTGGGTTTTGGGTTTTGGGTTTTGGGGTTAGAGTTTAGGGTTTAGGTTTAGGGTTTAGAGTTTAGAGTTTAGGGTTTAGGGTTTAGGGGTTAGGGTTTAGGGTTTAGGGTTTAGGGTTTAGGGTTTAGGGTTTAGGGTTGAGGGTTGAGGGTTGAGGGTTGAGGGGTTAGGGTTGAGGGTTTAGGGTTTAGGCTTTAGGGTTTAGGGCTTAGGGCTTACGGTGCTGTCACGCTTGCCTCTTTTGGGCAGCCGGCCTGGTAGGGCTTCCTTGGAGGTTCATGGTACCTATTAACCAATTAGGGAGCTCAAGGCACTACTAACCCACTTAAGGTTTAGGGTTCAGGGTTCAGGGTTCAGGGTTTAGGGTTTAGGGTTTAGGGTTTAGGGTTTAGGATTTAGGGTTCAGGGTTCAGGGTTTAGGGTTTAGGATAACTGTACTTATAACCCACGTGTACGCCCCTTGAGTGCCCCATGGCCTCAAGTACAGCTAGAAGTACAGTTACAACTGGTTAATAAGTACAACCCTTAAACTGCAGTTGGGAGGGGTATAGAGTTTGAGCATAGAGTTTGAGCATAGAGTTTGGGGTTTAAGGGGTGTTGATAGTAGGGTGGAGATGAGTTGCTCCCAATGAAACCCGAATCCCGAAACCCCAAACCCTGACCCTAAACCCTAAACCCTAAACCCTAAACCCTAAATCCTAAACCCTAAACCCTAAACCCTAAACCCTAAACCCTAAACCCTGACCCGTGATTCTTGGTGCCTGTCAGGACAGCGAAAGCTTCTGCAGGGGCAATGGTCACCTGCTCAGGCTCCAAAATTTCAGGCTTCCGGGAGCTTTGAGGGTTTAGGGTTTAGGGTTTAGGGTTTAGGGTTTAGGGGTTAGGGGTTTAGGGTTTAGGGTTTAGGGTTTAGGGTTTAGGGTTTAGGGTTTAGGGTTTAGGGTTTATGATGGGCAGTGGCCATGTTGCAGCCAAAAAGAATAGAAGCACGCTTGCCGAGAAATCTAGGCTGCAAACCCCTCTCCGCTTCGCGGGAATACGCCTCTCCCTTCAGCTATACTCCCCTCAGAACCTTAAAAAAAAAAACAATGTGGCCAACGTCCTCTTGGGTCTTACATAAACAAAAAACAATTCCTAAGGGGGATATAGTCTGGGTAACCGGTAGGGTAACTGCGCAGGTATAAGTCACATGCCAGCGACTTAAGACACCAGCCCCCCAAGAAACACAACGCAGCGAGACTTGCGAGAGCTTTCCGGCAAATAAAACTCTAAAGGCTAAACCCTAAACCCTAAACCCTAAACCCTAAACCCTTCTGAAGCCAATCGTAATCCCCGTGCACAAGCTCTTTAACGCCCCTCGAAGACCCGCTACACAAAACCTTCTCCGAACCCTTGAGCAAGCCCTCAAAAACTCCTAAGCCCCCTGAACTCCAAACCTGCGCCTGAACCCTGAACCCTGAACCCTGAACCCTGAACCCTAAACCCTAAACCCTAGCTGCTTTCGCGAAAAAGGAATCTGACGAGCTGCTAGGAGAGACTTCGGGAATCCCTCAACCTTAAAACCCTGAACCCGAAACCCTTATGGGGGCTTGCTCGTGATCACTGGGGGTACCTTATTGGGGTCCGTACTACAGGGGGATCCTACTATTTGAGGGTCTATGCTAGGGTCCCCTATTTTCGTAAACCCCGCTATCCCTGTAATCCCTAAACCTGAAACCATGAACCCTAAACCCTCCTTAAACCCCTAAGCCCTTACTTAACCCTTACCCCATATCCCTTAAAGCGCGAACCCTCATCCCTGAAAAAGGAACCCTAAACCCTAAACCCTCAGCCCTCAACCCTCTAAACCCGAAACCCTAAACCCTAAACCATAAACCCTAAACCCTAAACCCTAAACCCCAAACAAACCCTAAACCCTAAACCCTACGCCCTAAACCCTAGACCCTAAACCCGAAACCCTAAACCCTAAACCTCAAACCCTAAACCCTAAACCCCAAACCCTAAACCCTAAACCCTAAACCTCAAACCCTAAACCCTAAACCCCAAACCCTAAACCCTAAGCCCCTTAGTGCTTGCGGCACCAGGCTGGGAGTGAGCCGCCAGGCGTCGTCGAAGGTTTGTTGCCCGGAACGACCTGTCTCGAAGTTTCAGTTGTCTTGAATTGGGTTTAGGGGTTTAGGGTTTAGGGTTTAGGGGTTTAGGGTTTAGGGTTTAGGGTTTAGGGTTTAGGGTTTAGGGTTTAGGGTTTAGGGTTTAGGGTTTAGGGTTTAGGGTTTGGGGTTTGGGGTTTGGGGTTTGGGGTTTAGGGGTTTAGGGGTTTAGGGGTTTGGGGTTTAAGGTCTAGGTTTTAGGGTTTAGGGTTTAGGGTCTAGGGTTTAGGGCTTAGGGCTTAGGGCTTAGGGTTTGGCGCTTAGGGTTCAAGGTTTGGGGCTCTTAGGGTGGTTGCATGGTCCCTTCGTATGGGCCCTTAGATGGGGACCCCATAATTACCCCTGAAATACCCTCTCAAACCCAAGGGGCCTATACTTCACAACCCGTTAAAGAAGGCAGGGACCACACTGAAAGGACCTTGGGGGGGATAGAAATGATTAGACTTAATTTCTATGCGGTTCTTCGGGTGCTATGTGGCTTAGGACCCATAGAAGTTCCCGAGTTGGGATTTGGGGTTTAGGGTTTAAGCTTTGGGGTTTGGGCTTCAGGGTACTTTAGTCTGGGATTTGTGACATCTGATAATCACCCTATACAGCGAATGCTTGAAGGGGGAGGTTGCATGGCGAGGCTAGAGACATGCATGGACTACATGAAGGCTCAGTGAACTTTTCAAGGAAGGTCACAAGTAGCGTTAAGAACCCGAATTGGGTTGCCCGCATTCGAACTTGCTTGATAGCCGACATTCCAAGTCCTGAGCCGGCAAGTAGTCAGCCAAGCCTCTAAAACCCAAACTCTAGCCTGGTGGAAAGTTTCAAGTCCGAGTTTTCGAGCCCTAAACCCTAAACCCTAAACCCTAAACCCTAAACCCTAAACCCTAAACCCTAAACCCTAAACCCTACACCAGCCAAGGGAACCCACAGCTGCGGACTCCTCGCCTCACCACGTCGAAACACCATGTGAATGCAAACGCCTGCCCCCCTTTTTCATGGGTTCCCCTTCTACCCCCCTCTTTACTACCCAAGTTACCCCCCAATCTTAAGGCTATTTAGGGATAATTAAGCCTAATTTTGGTCAAAGGGCTGAACCGAGGGAGGCTAGTATAGAGGGGGTTAGTAGGAAAGCCCATGACATTTGGCTTGGCAAAGCCTGAACGCCAGACACCCTGTCTAAACCCTGTAAACCCGTTTAAACTCTAGAAAAACCCTGTGTAAACCCTCTGGACCCGAATGAACCCCGGTAACCCTACTTGGAGGTTCATGGCACTTATTAACTATTACAACTGTACTTATAACTGTTCTTAGAACCACCTTAACTGCCATAATATCATTATAAGTACAGTTCTAAGCAGCATTAGAATTGGTTCATAAGTACCATGAACCTCCAAGTACAAAACCTCGAAACCTCAAACCCTAAATGCCGTGGTTCGTGCCTCCGGAGATCAGGAAGAAGCCCGAAAAGAACGCGTAGCCGGCGCGGGACCCTTGGGATCGAAGTTGTCTTTAGGGTTCAAGGCCTAGGGTGTAGGGTTTAGAGTTTAGGGTTTAGGGTTTAGGGTTTAGGGTTTAGGGTTTAGGGTTTAGGTAAGGTCTTGAAGATTTCTGACTTGAATTGGATTTGAAACGATGAGCCCTCAGTCAACCTTGTCCTGAAACCAAGCGTTCAGGGTTAACGGTTTGAGGTTGCGATGTTTTTGTCTTATACTAACAGTCCTTCTTGGGGATTCTCGTACCCCCTATTGCAATCCCTATTCAGGACAGTTAATAACTGTTAGCATAACGGGGAACATCCCAACTTTGAGGTTAAAGTTTCGGGCTTCAGCCCCAAACTGCACCGACATCAATGGCCATTCAAGGTCGATGACGACCCTAAACGGCATACCTCAATTCGGGTTTAGGGTTTAGGGTTTAGGGTTTAGGGTTTAGGGTTGAGGGTTAGGGTTTAGGGTTTAGGGTTTAGGGTTTAGGGTTTAGGGTTTAGGGTTTAGGGTTTAGGGTTTAGGGTTTAGGGTTTAGGTTTAGGGTTTAGGGTTTAGGGTTTAGGGTTTAGGGTTTAGGGTTTAGGGTTTAGGGTTCAGGGTTTAGGGTTTAGGGTTTAGGGTTTAGGGTTTAGGGTTTAGGGTTATTTGGGTCTTGATTTCTTGCCGCGAACAGCAAGTCTTCTTGAAAATTGGGCGGACCTGTCACAACAAGGGCTCAACCGCACGCGAAATGGACGGCATGATTGTGAAGCCGGTCACCCATTATGATCAGATGGATTCGGCAGATGCTTGGCTTTTGCGAACGCAAGTTTCTTATGGTCCCTCAGTCTGATACAAACGTCCTGAACTCATACTGGCAGCGCAGTCACGTCACTTCGCACATGAAATATAGCTCATATGGCATTCGCAGTTGCGAGATTCCATGTCCAACCGCGAAGCGAAGACAGATGAAAGCCTTACACAAGTGAAGTTAAGTCATTTTTCGCTTTTGACGCTGGGCTATTAGGGGAGACCATGAGTGTCCTGCACACCGCTGGAAAGTGATATGGGGAGCGGAAGGGCCTCTTGTAGGTACGTAATTTAATGATACATGCATGACATTTCGGCATGCTTGTAGGACCGATTTGAGCATGTCTTTTGTTCTGAGGAGCCCATCTTGACATGTGGCCATTGAGAGCCGATCCCCTGTCGCACGCGGGTGTTGTTGCACGTGCGTCGGCAACCCTGAACCATACACTGAAGTAGAGTTCTATTCCCATCATGCTCAGACGAGAGCGTTGCAACCAAGCTCCCCGGCCCAGACCAAAACCCCAAAGCCGAAAGCTCCAAACAGACCCTTCCTTCGGTTCTAGGGCGTGCTACGCGTTCCGCGCCCACCCTGAACCCTAAACCCCAAACCCTAAACCCTAAACCCTAAACCCCAAACCCCAAACCCTAAATCCTAACTAAACCCTAGACCCTGCATGTATTCTGGTGTGCACCACGGCTCGTGCTCCCTCCCAACCCGCCCACCCAACCTACGGCCTTGGTCGGGTTCGGGGTTTTGATCTACTCCCTGAACCCTGAACCCTAAACCCTAAACCCTAAAAAATGAAACCGGGAACAGCTTTTCGCAGATGCGATGGAGGTCCGAGGCCTTTGGGGGCAAAGCCCTCCAGAACTACGGAACCCCAAACCCTGGACCCTTAATCTTCAGCCCTGACTCCCGAAACCTAAACCGCACACCCTAAACCCTAAACCCTTTACCCTAAACCCTAAACCCTATACCCTAAACCCTAAACCCTAAACCCTAAACCCTAAACCCGATACCCTAAACCCTAAACCCTATACCCTAAACCCTAAACCCTGGGCCGACCCGGGTTTAGGAGCGCGTGTGTCTCCAGCAGGAGGTCCTTTGCGGTTTAGGATTTAGGGGTAGCTACCGGGCAGTCACCCCCGCGCGCTCGCTGCTGCTAACCGTAGCGCCCGCAGCTCGCTTCGGGTTTAGGGCTTAGGGCTTAGGGTTTAGGGCTTAGGGCTTAGGGCTTAGGGCTTAGGGCTTAGGGCTTAGGGCTTAGGGCTTAGGGCTTAGGGCTTAGGGCTTAGGGCTTAGGGCGTAGGGCTTAGGGCTTAGGGCTTAGGGCTTAGGGCTTAGGGCTTAGGGCTTAGGGCTTAGGGCTTAGGGCTTAGGGCTTAGGGCTTAGGGCTTAGGGCTTAGGGTTTAGGGTTTAGGGTTTAGGGTTTAGGGTTTAGGGTGTAGGGTGTAGGGTGTAGGGTGTAGGGTGTAGGGTTTAGGGTTTAGGGTTTAGGGTTTAGGCTTTGGGCTTTGGGCTTTCGGGTTTAGGGTTTGGCGATCCCATGGTCCACCCGTGCACCTTGCTTAAGTTCTGGTCTCCTTAACCCTGTAGGTTAGGGTTTAGGGTTTAGGGTTTACGGTTTAGGGTTTAGGGTTTAGGGTTTTGGGTTTTGGGTTTTGGGCTTTGGGCTTAGGGTTTAGGATTTCGGGTTTACGATTTAGGGTTTAGGGCTTAGGGGAAAAAACCCAACTCGGCACAGATGCTCACAGGTCCGTCAGGGCCCTGGTGCCATCTACCCACCTGACGCAGGGGCAAACCCCTAAGGTCCTCCACCCTAAACCCTAAACCCTAAACCCTAAACCCTGAACTCTGCCCCCCAATACCCTAAACCCTAAACCCCAAACTCCAAACCCTAAACCCTAAACTCCAAACCCTAAACCCTAAACTCCAAACCCTAAACCCCAAACCTAGCCCTAAACCCCAAACCCTACACCCCAAGCCCTAAACCCCAAACTCTGTGGCCCAAACCCTCATAATAATTACCATTATTGAATGTTTTAAAACTACCCCAAACCCTAAACCCAAACCCTACACCCCAAACCCAAAACCTTAAAGCCTCTCAAGGGTTTAGGACTGTCGGCTTTTCAGGGGCCTTGGGCTTCTTTAGGGTTTTGGGCTTGGGGATTAGGGTTTGGGGTTGAGGGTTGAGGGTTTAGGGTTTAGGGTCTAGGGTTTAGGGTTTAGGGTTTAGGGTTTAGGGTTTAGGGTTTAGGGTTTAGGGTTTAGGGTTTAGGGTGTAGGGTGTAGGGTGTAGGGTTGAGGGTTTAGGGTTTAGGGTTTAGGGTTAGGGTTTAGGGTTTAGGGTTTGGGGTTTTACCCTGAACCCTGCTTTAGGCTATGTACACGAATGCCTGTCTCCAGGAAGATAAGGCTGACTGGTTGAATGGTTAAGCCTAAACGGCCTAACCCGAAACCCGAAACCCCAAACCCCAAACCCTAAACCCCAAACCCTAAACCCTTAACCCTTAACCCTTAAACCCTTTACCCCTAAACCCTGAACCCTTAAACCCTCAACCGGTAGCCCTGAACTTCAAGCAAAGTGCAAAGGTAGAGGTCCAAGGTTTCTGGCCGGCAAAAAGGTGAAGCCACCACCCAAAAACACAAACCCAAATCCTCTCCTAGCAGTCCTAACAGCCCTAAACACCTCAAAAGAACCCACCAAATATGCCCAAGATGACCCTGCAAGAACCCGAATATCCCCGAATATCCTTAACAGAAGGTTCTTAACATGTCCCTAAAACAACCCCAAAGAAGCTGTAAAAAAAAAAAAACCTCACCACCCTCAATACAAAGCTGAGCTCCAGGGCGCCACCCGAAAACTCTAAACTGAACCGCTCTTGAAACCTCTTTTTCACAGCTTCACTTTCATGTAGGGTTTAGGTTGGGGTGTTCCCCCCTATACTAGCAGTCTTTGATAGGGATTCGTTAGTGTAAGTGGGAACATCCCAAGGGTTAAGGCTTAGACCCGAAACCCCAAAGCCCAAACCTCCATACATAAACCCCGAACCCCAAACCCCTGCAAACCCCGAACCCCGAACCCGTTTAACCCTGAAACCCTCAAAGCCCCGATTAACCCTGAACCCCCAAAACGTCACACCCTAAACCCTAAACCCTGAACCCTAGAAATCCGGAACCCCCCAAAACGTCAAGCAAGCCCCTCGGCCGCACCCTCACGTTGTATTGCCACAAGTCGCCCAGTGTGTTGCCGCCGGCGCGGCCACCCTGTACCTTAAGGGGTTAGGGTTTAGGGTTTAGGGCTTTGGGGTTTGATCCGCAGCCTAAACCCGCAACCCTAAACCTGAAACCCTACACCCTCAACCCGAAACCCTAAACCCTGAAAAGGTTTTCAGGGATGTGCAGGGCTTAAGCTTGTTGTCGTTTTAGGCGTTCGGGGTGAATAGGGCCAATGTCCGTGGCTTTTTAGGGTTTAGGGTTGCGGGTTTAGGGTTGCGGGTTTAGGGTGTAGGGCTCAGGGCTTGAGGTAACAAGTTGAGGTTACTCTTCAGAAGACCAGTCACCAAAAGCACGCTTGTCATGCGGTCGCAGGCGGCACTCGGCTATCTTCTGCTCAGGAGTGGCCTTGAACTTCCAATCTCCCCGGCCTAACAAGACCCTAAACCCTAAACCCTAAACCCTGAACCCTAAACCCTAAACCCTAAACCCTAAACCCTAAACCCTAAACCCTAAACCCTAAACCCTACAGCGAACGGCCGGTCAAATCGAAGGTGCGCCGACCGTCGCCCAACCTCCTGCATCTTTTCGTGTGGCATGGAGCTCTTTGTGTTCAATTCTAGCTCTTCCTCGTTTAGGGTTTAGGGTTTAGGGTTTAGGGTTTAGGGTTTAGGGGCCACCGGACCCAGCAGCAAAAGTCCGAACCAGGTCATGGCTGTTGGGGTTGTTGGGGTCATTTGGGCTGTAGAATTTGGGGAGGCGGTTTAGGGTTTAGGGTTTAGGGTTTAGGGTTTAGGGTTTAGGGTTTAGGGTGCAGGGTTTAGGGTTTAGGGCTTAGGGCTTAGGGTTTAGGGCTAGGGTGGCTCAGGGAGCGCCTCCAGAGATCGGCCTGCCGTTGAGGATCTTTGCGATGGTGGCTTAGTAGAGGCATTTTCCAAAAGAGGGGGTACCCCAAATTAACCCCAAAACAACATATACCCCAAACCCTAAGCCCCCAAACTACTTAGGCCTGTTTAGGGTTTAGGGTTTTGGGTTTAGGGTTTAGGGTTTAGGTGGGTTTAGGGTTAAGGGTTTAGGGTTTAGGGTGAGGGGTTTTGGATTTAAGGTTAGGGTTAGGTTTCGCTTTTAGAGTTCAAGGGTCAAGAGTTTGGGCTACCCTAATCCGTAAGCCCCCGGTCTTTGGCATGTGGGCTGGGGCTGCACAACTGCCACACAATGGCCTGGAACAGAACGAAGTTCCTGAGGGGTTCTTAGTAGGGAATAAGGAAAGTGCGTGCCTGATATCCCCATATATATATATATATAGATATAGATATATATATATATATGTATATATATATATATATATACATATATGTATGTATATATATATATGTATATATTTATTATGTACTTATGTACTTATGTGTTTATATATTTATAGATACCCTTTAAGCGACTACAAAACATCATATGCGGTACTCAACCCCTTCCGTACAAAGCACCAGAGAGAGTTCCCGAAACCCTAAACCCTAAACCCTAAACCCTAAACCCTAAACCCTAAACCCTAAACCCTACGTCGCCCAGCTGCTACACCTCATGGGAATCTGACCCGCAAACGAGCCCCTAAACCCTATGGCCCTTGGAGCCCTCTGCTGGCTGGTTTAGGGTTTAGGGTTTAGGGTTTAGGGTTTAGGGTTTAGGGTTTAGGGTTTCGGGTTTCGGGTTTCGGGCTTAGGGTTCTTCATTGGGAATGAGGGATAGCAACTATGTAGGGTTTCGGGTTTCGGGTCTAAGGTCGAGGGCTCCTCGACGGGTATATATCGGGCCCTACCTCCCTCATCCCCCCCCAGGTCCAGGGGGCTCTGAACAAGATTCCTACATACGTCACCCTAAACCCTAAACCCTAAACCCTAAACCCTAAACCCTGACAAAAAGTCTCCAGGGCCGACCGGTCAACTGAGTCCCCCACTAACCTGGGCAGTTCAAGTAGGGTCCCTTTCTTCCATGTTGGGTCCCTACAGAGTACGGCCTTGCCAAAAAAGGACACCCCCAAAAAGCGCAAAACCCCAACCCTAAACCCTAAACCTCAAACCCTAAACCCCAAACCCTAAACCCCAAAAACCCGAAAGCCCAAACCCTGTTCCGCACCAGGCAGCCCAAACGACGTCGTTGAACATGTCGAAGCACGATGCGTGGGAGTAGCGTGCGACAGGCTTCAAGCCCTTGGCGCGTTTGGGGCTTGAGCCCTAAACCCTAAACCCTGCAACCCTAAAATCCTAAAACCCTAAAACCCTAAAACCCAAACCCTAAAAACCCTAAAACCCTAAAACCCTAAACCCCTTAGACACACTCAAGGGCTCTCGGGGCCCTCAGAGGTTTGGGGAGGAGCGGATCCCCCTGCAAAACCCACTACAATGATGCCCGAACTTCACTCCAGGGCTTTTTAGGGTTTTGGGTTTAGGGTTTAGGGTTTAGGATTTAGGGTTAAGGGTTAAGGGTTTGGGGTTTTAGGGGGTACTCCCACATACCCATATTGGCTACACAAGCAAGACAACATTGTGTTCAGGGTGGGATACTGGGATTTAGGGTGTATTGCGTGTAGGGTTTCAAGTAAACAGGATTTGCCGTTCAGCAACCCTGTCGTCCCTGAAGCACAGACCATTGCGAGGACTTTTGAATTGGGTGCTTTTTTTGGGGGGTCTTTTTTTGGGGTGGTCTTTTTTTTGGTCGATTTTCTTGCTTTCCCCTAGGAGAAAAAAACCTACTTTCGTTACATTTTGGACGAATTTCCTGTCATTTCCCTGAGGTTTTCCTTGGTTTTTCCTAGGAAAAAACCCTATGTTCCTTACATTTTGGACGGATTTCCTGTCATTTCACTTAGGTTTTCGTTGGTTTTTTCATAGGGAAAACCCCATTTTCCTGCAATTCCCCTTAGGTTTTGTTGGTTTTTCCTAGGGAAAACCTATTTTCCTTACATTTTGGACGGATTTCCTGCCTTAGGTTTCTCATTATGTAAGGATGGGTTTCAACAAGAATCATAGGCTTTGAAGCACGCTTTTTGCACCGTAAATAAGCAGGGGGGTTGGGGGGGGGGGGGCGCAGGCCCCCCCATTTGCACACAATGCTCACATGATGGGTTTCATATGCATTGAAGCACACTTTGCACGGTTTAAAACAAAGCGGGGGGGGGGGGGTTGCGGGGGCGCAGCCCCCGCCCATTTGCACGCAATGCTCACATGGTGTTTCTTTGTTTCTTTGTTTCTTTGTTTCTTTGTTTCTTGGTTTCTTTGTTTCTTTGTTTCTTTCTGTCTTTATGTCTTTCTTTCTTTCTGTCTTTCTTTATTTCTTCCTTCCTTCCTTCCTTCCTTCCTTCCTTCCTTCCTTCCTTCCTTCCTGCCTTCCTTCCTTTCTTTCTTTCTCTCTTTTCTTCTCTTGCAATAACCTACAAGAAGTAACGATTTCCTATGAAAACGCAGAGGGAAATTACGATTTTTCGTACGAAAAGCCACGAAAATGTGTCAACTCCTATGAAAATATATATAGAAGGAATGGTGGTTTTCCTAGGAAAAACCAAGAAAATCGAGCCCAAAAAAAGGTTTAAAAAACAAAAACAAACAAAAAACATACCCTCCTTTTGAATTCTGCCTGATGTAAAGTTTCTAGACCAAGAGTAGCCGAAGGACAAAAAGAATGCCCGTTTCAGTTGAAAGGGGCTCATAACCTAACCCTAAACCCTAAACCCTAAACCCTAAACCCAAAACCCTAAATCCTAACAAAAAAAAGGGGGGGAATCAGAGCCTACTCTGGGTCCTAGGTTTCGAATGTGGGAGTTAAGGCTCTAGCTCTGCTTGGAAGCTCGTTTGACTTAGTAAGTCTACTTCGCATCCCCTAGAAACCCCCTTATACTCCCCCTAACCCCACCTTACTGACCCTACCTGCTAAGTCAAAAGAGCTTCCAAGTAAACCTAAACCCTGAACCCGAAACCCTAAACCCTAACCTCAGCCAGGGAGCGGGAGGGGACAGCATCGTCCAATTATACGTCGCCTGGGCCAAGGCGGCTATGGTCTGGGCCTTCAGAAGGCTCTTGCGACCTTTAGGGTTTCGGGTTTAGGGCTTAGGGTTTAGGCTTTGGGGTTTAGGGTTTTGGGTTTAGGGTTTAGGGTTCAGAGTTTAGGGTTTGCGTTAGGAGTTACATGGTCCCTTGGCGTGGGGCCCTTAAATGGGTCCCTTTATATACCCCTCAGATCAAGGCCCCACACTTCAGAGCCCTTTAAAGAAGGTAAGGAACAATATCAAAGGACCATGTAACGACCTTAGATGAACTCTAAACTCCAAACTCTACACCCTAATCCTAAACTCTAAGACTCTAAGCCCAAACCCCGAACTGAAAAACCCCAACCCCGAACTCCAAACCCTAAACCCTCGCAAGGGATCCCTGCCTTGATATTGAAACAACAAAGCCAAGTGCCCTTTTGGGGTTCGGATGCTGAGTTCAAGAAATATTGTCATATGTGATAGCACGAGTGTCCAAATTTTGAGGGCTAAGGCAACCAAATCAACCCATACCAGGGTTTAGGGTCTGGGGTTTAGACGCGTCCAAGGCTTAACAGCTTGTTGCTAAGGCATCTGCGCGGTCATGTCTCCTTGGCCAAGATGGGTCCCAAAAACACACCTTTCAACCGTCAACCCTCAACCCTATAGATCCGTAAAATCCTCAGCCACCAACCCTCAACCCTAAACCCTAAACCCTGAGCCTTAAACCCTAAACCCTACCAGCCTAAACCCTACAAACCCTAACACACCCATAACCCGAAACACCCTATAAACCCTAAGCTCTATACTCTATACACCCTGTAAATCCTGAACCCTATAAACAACAAGAAACCGTATATACCCCATCGACCCTATAAACCACACAACACCCTAAAACACGTTATAACCCCGTAACCCCTATAAACCCTATAACCCCTATAAACACCAAAAACCCCAAACATCCTAAACAACCCAGCAGAAGCCCTACAAAAACCGGAAAATCCCATAAACGCCAAACCCTATTTAAACAAATGAGCGACGCCTAAACCCTAAACCCTAAACCCTAAACCCTACACCCTAAACCCTAAACCCTAAACCCTAAACCCTAAACCCTAAACCCTAAGCCGACTCCCTGGCTTCGGTCTTCAGATGCCCCAGAGGGCTTCAGGGGCCCAGGGGCTTAGAAATCGCGACATGTTTACCGGAATGAGGACACGATGGTTTAGGGTTTAAGGTTTAGGGTTTAGGGTTTAGGGCTTAGGGTTTAGGGCTTAGGGCTTAGGGCTTAGGGCTTAGGGCTTAGGGCTTAGGGCTTAGGGCTTAGGGCTTAGGGCTTAGGGCTTGGGGCTTGGGGCTTGGGGCTTGGGGCTTAGGGTGTAGGGTGTAGGGCGTAGGGTGTAGGGTGTAGGGTTAAGTATCCAGAAGTATATTAACCCTATCAGGAAGAGTATGTCTCTCTTCTTCTTCTACCTTTTGTTGTGGGGGGGGGGGGGGGGGGTGGGGGGGCAAGCCCTAAACCCTAAACCCCAAACCCCAAACCCCAAACCCTAAACCCTAAACCCCAAACCCTAAACCCCAAACCCCAAACCCCCAACCCTAAACCCTAAACCGTCGTAATCCTGTCCAAGCGGCATTGACGGCCTGGCTGCTCGGGGAGCCCCCCTCGTTGCTGGAGGAGTACCCGCCGTATCCTCCAGTCGGCGTGTCGACGCCGTATCCTCCTGCCCCCACCACCTCGGCACCAGCGGATAGGGTTTAGGGTTTAGGGTTTAGGGTTTAGGGTTTAGGGTTTAGGGTTTAGGGTTTAGGGTTTAGGGTTTAGGGTTTAGGGTTTAGGGTTTAGGGTTTAGGGTTTAGGGTTTCGGTTTTAGGGTTTAGGGTTTAGGGTTTAGGGTTTAGGGTTTAGGGTTTAGGGTTTAGGGTTTAGGGTTTAGGGTTTAGGGTTTAGGGTTTAGGGTTTAGGGTTTAGGGTTTAGGGTTTAGGGTTTAGGGTTTAGGGCTTTTTTCCCGAAAGCTTCAGCGAAGGGTTCTTCGGAAAAAAAACGTTCGCCCACCATCACCACACTAATCACTGCGCTACCATCACCACACTACCACCACCAGACTACCATCACACTACCACTTGCTGGTTGCTTCTAGCCAGTACGGAAACTGCATCCCTCGACGTCGACCCTTCACTCGGATTAAATCTTTGTGCGCTGGGCCAAAGATAACATTGTGTGTAGGGTCTGGTCTATCTGACTGATAGGATATGACCGCGTACTTATACCGTTGATACTCTAGCAAGGCTGAGGGTAAAGTGGGGCGGTATGCTTGGTATAGGACCTCCTCATTCGATATCCTGGAGTAATAGGATGCCTTAATGCCTATGACCCTTCTTAAGAAGCGGATAAACTGAGCATCTATGCGGTGTAGCTGGCGTTGTGTCAGCGTTAGGGTGTCGAGACCGTACATCAGGGATGGCCTGAATGTGGTATGAAAGATGAAAATCTTTTTACGCCTAGGCATGTTTGAGTTCCAGACTAGCCTAAGTTTCTTGAAGGCTTCTTCAGCTATACCTAGTCTATGGTAAAAGGCCGTCTCGAAGGAGCTCTTCCAGCTCACCATTGCCCCTAAGTATCTAACGTGCGGTGTGGTCGGAACTGTCTCTCCGTTTTCAAAGCGAATTGAGGGCGTGTCGCGTTGGGGGTGGGTCAGAATCTCTGTCTTGGTCTGATTGAGTCGCATGCCATATTTCCCTGCAACCCCCTTGAGTGCCGAAAGGAACCCCTGCAGCTGCCCCCCTGTAAGGCCCATGAGTAACGTATCGTCGGCGTACTCTAGGTCAAAGGTACAGAGTTGACCATGTATTGGAGGGGATTCCCTGGGCTAGTAAGGTGTGACCACACGTCGAGCAGGATGACTGTGACTGTTAGTACGAGGATTAGAGGGTAGGGGCTTAACCGGACACCCCTGCCTACTGCCCCTACCTTGCCCTGTGCCGAGGCGCCCGCCCCCCCCCCCCCCCCCGAATCCTCGGGTGATGAAGGTGGGGTTGGAGTAAATGGATTGAATAACCGCTCACATCCGCTCGGACGTACCCAGGCGTCTAAGTGCTTGCATCATGGCGGTGTGGTCAAGAGAGTCAAATGCTTGTCGCCAGTCTAAGAACAGGAGATGTAAGGGGGTCTCTGTCATGAGAGACCGCTCCATGGCGCGACGCAGAATGAACAGTGGCTGGGTGGTGCTGCGGCGTGGTCGAAATCCATACTGCGTACGTCGTATTCGCGGTTCGCTCGACTGCGCTAGACGCTTCTGGGGTTTAGGGTTTAGGGTTTAGGGTTTAGGGTTTAGGGTTTAGGGTTTAGGGTTTAGGGTGCAGGGTGTAGGGTTTAGGGCTTACGGTTTAGGGTTTAGGGTTTAGGGTTTGGGGTTTGGGGTTTGGGGTTTGGGGGTTGGGGTTTGGGGTTAAGGGTTTGGGGTTTAGGGCTAGGGTTTAGGGTTTACCTTACCTTAAGAATTCGAAACCAAATCCAAAAACGTCAAGAAAGCTGAAGAGTTGCGAGGCCGCCTAGGAGTTCCTACCTGGCTATACAGGGTCTGCTTTTGTTCGAAACCCATACTATGGACGCTTAGAAGATAACTTGGGAACGTGAAGGGCATTGGAGTTTTCGGGAGACTCCAACCCAAGCCTCTCGCCACTTGCGAAACACAAACAACATTCTGAACGCCTATTGTTCGGGTGAAGGGCTGAAGGCTTAGGGTTTGGGATTGAAGGTTTATGGCTCTCATTCACGAGAAGCAAAAACCAGAAAAATCTAGTTTCAATGCTGCAGCCACCTACTTTTGCCTAAATTCATGTTCTTGTCGTTCCCAAACTTATTGGTTGTGTAAGCCAGCCTGCTTCTATCATTTGGCACGCCTTCCCGTGGCAAGGTCTCTGTCTGTACTCTTGCATTATTTGAGTTACATGGCTCTATGGAAGATAGCTTTAGGGCTCAGGGTCTGGGGTTTAAGGTTATATCATCATTCCATTCCAAGGCGAACACGTCCTGTCTTCTGCATCTTGTTGAAAGACTGTCTCGCTCCGTTTCTGCTAGAGATGGTCTTTGCACAGCTTTGATATAATCCCACACCGATTTGCCTGTACTGAATGAAAACGGCTAGAGAAGATACGCTGGATTCCATGGGGCCTTTGGTGAACGAACGAACGAACACACACACACACACACACACACACAAACACAGAGAGAGACACACTAAATTCGCACAGAGCATTCACTTCGTTCCTTTCATTTGCCATCTAGTGGCGTTCGCACGCTCACTTTGTTCGGAGCATTCCTGTGCTCAAAAAGGCCCTTTTCTTTACGTTTATCTTAAAAGGGCCTTTTGTCCGTGGATTTAGGCTTTTGGGTTGCCTGGTCGGGACTTTTAAGGGGTCCCGACGAGGTGACAAGCAGATTATCACTAGGTTGGCTTACAGCCTCCGAAAAGCACTCTTTTTTAGTTCGGTGTTCAGGGCTTCGGCGTTCCAGGTCTGGGCTTGGGGCTTCGGGCTTTCCGAAAAAAGCCCTGAGCCTTAAACCCTAAACCCCATTTACTCTTAACCCTAAACCCTAAACCCTAAACCCTAAACCCTAAACCGACGTGCACTGGAGGCCGAGAGGCAACAGGAGCAGCTTGCACCTCGAAGAAGTACCAGAGGTCGTCGAAGACGGTCGAGGTTCCTGAATCGTAGCCTGGAATCTCTACCCGCAGGTAGGGTTTAGGGTTTGGGGTTTAGGGTTTAGGGTTTAGGGTTTAGGGTTCAGGGTTCAGGGTTCAGGGTTCAGGGTTCAGAATTCAGGGTTCAGGGTGTAGGGTTTAGGGTTTTTTGGGTTAGGGTTTAGGGTGTAGGGTTTAGGGATTAGGGTTTAGGGATTAGGGATTAGGGTTTAGGGTTTAGGGCTGAGAGTTGAGGGTTTAGGGTTGAGGGTTGAGGGTTGTTTAGGGTGGTGTGTTGCCCAAGATGGGAAAACCAGCCGAGTTACTAAGTCCCCTGATCCTGGGGGCCTGCTTTGGGTACTCGGAGTGCCTGCAGAGCCCCCCAAACCCCCTAGCCCTAACACCTAGAAAGCAGCTGCTTTTTTCAAGAAGAAGACCCTTACATCTCTTCCGCGCCCAAAAAAAACACAGAAACCTAAACCCTAATAAACCTAAACCCTAATCCCTAAACCCTAAACCCTAAACCCTAAACCCTAAACCCTAAACCCTAAACCCTAACCGCCCAAAAAAAACAGAATGCAAATTCCTAAAAAGAAGTTCAACCTTGCAGGGCCATAGTGGACGTGAGGGCTGGGTGCAGCGCCTGCCTTGTTGGATCCTACTATGGTGGGGTTTAGGGTTTAGGGTTTAGGGTTTAGGGTTTAGGGTTTAGGGTTTAGGGTTTAGGGTTTGAAGGTACTTGCAATTTATTTGCCTACGTAGGCAGATTTGTAAAGCGCGTTCCATCCGGATGAATATGTACGGTATACGAGTACTGCACTGATTCTAGCCGAGGTTACTATACTGCGGGGACGTCCTAAGTAGCGTTGCAAAGGTAGTTTCTACGCCAAACCTTGGGGATTTCGGTTGCGCGCAGCCATTTTTGCAGCACCATGGGCCAGAGCTAGGGATGAAAGGAGCTATGAGAGCCTTCGGCTCTTTCCGCGATTCACATTCCACCCATCAGCTGTCGACAACAAACGCACAATCTCAGCATGGCCATACTCAGAGGCCAGTGTCAGAGCTGTGTCGCCGCCCCTCCTGGACAACTCTTTCATGGCGCCAGCGTCTAACAGCAAATGCACGACGTCTACATAGCCTCGGCACGCTCCCTGCATTAGAGCTGTGAATCCAAAGATATTGGCCCAATCCTTGTTGGCGCCGGCCTCTACCAGCACGCGTGCAACTTCGACATTCGCACTCACAGATGCCAATAGGAGAGCTGTGTTACCATCCTTGTCCGCCAAGTCCTTGTTGGCGCCGGCCTCCACCAGCAAACGCACGATTTCGACATGGCCTTGGCGGGCAGCCATCATAAGAGCTGTGAGCCCGCTGTTGTTAGCCAAGTTCTTGTCGGCGCCAGCCTCTACCAGCAAGCGTACAACTTCGGCAGCGCCACCTCTTGATGCCATCATCAAAGCCGTTTCACCATGCTTGTCCGCCAAGTCCTTGCCAGTGCCGGCCCTTAATAGCAAACGCACGACCCCTGCATTGCCATGGCGAGCTGACAGCATGAGACCCGTGACTCCACAGTTATTGGCCCAATCCTTGTTGTCGCCAGCCTCGACGAGCACACGTACAGCTTCGGCATACACATTCGCGCTCTCAGATGCCAATATGAAAGCCTTGGTACCCCAGCAACCATCTTGTGATAAGGGCACCCTTGTTTGGTTGGTTAGTTTCCTAAGGGGAACCTTAAACCAAAAGAAAAAGGAGAGAAGGGTACCACTGGGCTACCAGGAAGCTGTGTTACCGTCCTTGTCTGCCAAGTCCTTGTGGGCGCCGGCCTCCACCAGAAAACGCACGACCTCAGCGTGACCTTGGTCGGCTGCCTTCCTAGGTTGCCCAGTCACCTAGGTTGAAAAAGGGTGCCCTTTTTTTGCTTAAAGGGGTTTTATAAGGGAACCTAAACCTACCAAAAAGGGAATAAGGGTACTACTGGGCATCCTAGCTTCAGAAGAGCTGTGAGCCCGTTGTTGTTGGCCAAGTTCTTGTCGGCGCCGGCCTCTATCAGCAAGCGTGCAACTTCAACGTGGCCAAACTCCGATGCCCACATCAGAGCTGTATCGCCGCACTTGTCCGCCAAGTCTATGCTGGCGCCGGCCTCCAGCAGCAAGCGCACGACTTCAAGGGAGCCGTTCTCAGATGCCACCATCAGAGGTGCAGCGCCATTGTTGTCTGCCAGGTCCTTGTCGGCGCCGGCCTCGAGCAGCAAGCGTGCGACTTCGACGGAGCCAAGCTCAGATGCTGCTGCCAGGGCTGTCAAGCCCTCAGATAGTTCGAAGGTTTCCGCCAGGTCCGTGTTAGCTCCCCCTTCCAGAAGCAGCGCGACCACTTCCACATGCCCATGCTGCGACGCCTGCACCAGAGCAGCGAAGCCGCGGGCGTCGAACAAGTTCGGGTCGAGGGGGAGCTGGAGCATAGCCTCCACCTGAAGTCGGGGATCCGAAGTATGAACACTCAACTTGGGGCCCCCTGCTATATAATCCTTACATACACTACATATGATAAGGAAGGGGGGCTTGCCGGGCTGCGGCATCGTTGGCTCTCTTTCGGAACTTTTGGGAGACAACCTGCCAAGTAAATCAAGTAAATCTGCACCTCGACCATGGAGCCCTGTTGTGCGGCAGCTACGAACTCGTCCACATCTGTTAGCGAAGCCTTGGCCTCGGATGTTCCTTGAAACCCTCTGAACAAGATTCCTGAACATGATCCTCTTAACCCTAAGAGGGGGAAATAAAAAACGCTCTAAGATTCCTACCGAGTTGGCGAAGGGAAGCAGCACCAGCTGCAGGTCCGTGGGGGAGTCCAGCTCGGTGGCATCCTCCAGCTGACGGCCGTTGAGAAGGAGCCGCTGCCGGAAGCGCGGGTGCGAGCCGGGCAGCTGGCTCAGGCGCCGCTTCAGGGCCCTCACGTCCCTCACCTGAGTTGTCCAGTAACCTGGGAAAATTCAAGGTTAACCTTTGGGAATAGAAGGGGATTAAAATTAAACACAAAAAAGGCTAAAGGTTACCTACTCTACTGCTAGGTCACCTCCCCAACGGCCATGCTCGCCACCTCCTCCCCTGACAGCTTCGTGACGCGGAGCATCCCGGGAGCTGCACCAACAACGAGCGCGCAGCTGCGGCTTCTATTCCAGGACCTACTTAGTATGGGCCCTTTCATGGGGACCCCCTGTAGGGTTTAGGGTTCAGGGCTCTATCCGGAAAGTCCGGAATGTCCCGAAAAACTCGCTGATGGGAGAGAACTTTGCAAAACCTAACCTCTAAGTAGAACGCCTCCTGTCCTACGCCCTTTAGCAACAGGTCTGATGCCTTCGAGGCTGCTGGTGGGCTGAAAGGAACAAGACTGGAGCCCAAACCGCGTCGTCACGGTCAAAAAAATGTATCTATGAGGGGGCCCTCGTGCAGAGGAACACAAAAGCATCAGACATTGCATCGTCGCAGAATGGGTTCAGGAGTTTAGGGGGGCTTGTTAAGGGTGTTTGGAGCAACCAGAGGGGACAAGTAATCCTAAACCCTAAAACTCTAGAACCCTAACCCTAAACCCGGTCCACTACTTTGCGCTCATGTGGGTCCTTACACAGCTCGGAATGTACACTATTGCACTTCCCTTCAGTTTTTGGGTTTGGGGTTTAGGGTTTAGGGTTTAGGGCTCTGCGGATAGTTACATGGTCCCTTAGTATGGACCCTTTAATGGGGCTCCACATGGTCCCTTAGTATGGCCCCTTCAATGGGCTTCATATACCCCTTTTTCTACCCGTTAACACCCAAGGGGCCCTTACTTCAGAACCCTTTAGAGAAGGTAAGGGACCGTATCAAGGGATCATGTAACTACCCTAAGATTTAAGGGTTTAGGCAAACGGTTGGGGTGTAGGGCTTTGTTGGCCAAGGCCAGCGCTGGACAAATCTTGGGGGTTACTTGGAAAGTCCGAAGTACCTTGGGCACCAGCCATCGAGTCAGAAGAGTGTCAGGTTAGGGCTGAAGTTTAGCAGGGAGCTCGGGAAGAAGGTACCCTATAACCCTATAACCCTAAACCCTAAACCCTAAACCCTAAACCCTAAACCCTCGAAGGGATTCTCCAATGCCCTACAAAGAAGAACCAGCCTTTGGGCAGCAGCTTCAACGCAGGAATCCCCGGACCTCCAACCCTGAACCCGACACCCCTAAGCCCTAAACCCTAAACCCTAAACCCAAATGCTCAGCGCCCCACCACCGAAGAGCCACATTCGCGACCGGCCCGAATTCCAGACGGCCGTGTGGAACTGCAATGAGTTCAGGAATGAGTCTGGCTTGGCTTTGGGTGTTAAGGTCTAAGGGCTAAGGGCTAAGGGTTTTTAGGGCTTTTAGGGTTTATGGTTTGGGGTTTGGGGTTTGGGGTTTAGGGGCGGGCACCTTAGATCCGCTGTCTGACACTTCAGGGGATCATATACGGCACGCATTCCCGCAACTGAAACCCCCAAACTCTGAACCACAAACCCTCCACCCCACACCCCCCACTAAGAACCCGAATCCCGCAAACCCGGGAACCCCAAACCCTAAACCCCTAAACCCCTAAACCCCTAAACCCCTAAACCCCTAAACCCCTAAACCCCTAAACCCCTAAACCCCTAAACCCCTAAACCCTAAAACCTAAAACCTAAACCCTAAAACCTAAAAACCTTAACCTCAATTGCCGACTAAGAATGAATAAGCACATCGCAAAGCCCCTTAAACCTCTCAAAGCCCCTACGCATCCTCCGGCCCACATGGAGGTTGGGGTTTCGGGTTTAGGGTTTAGGGTGAATTATCAGTTATGACCCGACTTCTACCTAAAAACCCTAACCTCTAAACCTCAGAACCAAAACTCTATACAAAGCCCCAGAAGACCCCACATGCTCTGCCTGCCGACGGTTCGGAGGCGTGGAATCAGACGTTGCCTGCGTGGAGGGTCTAGGGTCGATGGTCTAGGGTCTATGTTTTTTTTTGGTTTAGGGTCTATGGTTTTTTGGATTTAGGGTTTAGGGTTTGGGGTTTAGGGTTTGGGGTTTGGGGTTTAGGGTTTGGGGTTTAGGGATTAGGGTTCCGGGTTCGTATGCCACTGAGTAGAGTCCTGGGGTCATTCTGAAAAGTATCCTGTAGTTCTGCTAGGAACCCTAAGCTCCCAAACCGACAGGTGAGCTAAGCCCCAGGCTTGGGCATAGGGTTTAGGGCTTCGGGTTTAGGGTTTAGGGTTTAGGGTTTAGGGTTTAGGGTTTAGGGTTTAGGGTTTAGGGTTTAGGGTCTAGGTCTTGGCGTTTAGGGTTGAGGGTTTCTGAACCCAAAACCCCCCGCTCAGGCCTGGCTCCATGTCCCGTCCTGTGCGACAAAATGGGCTTGCGAGCCCAGCGTATTGAAATTGGAACCCTAAGGGTTTAGGGTTTAGGGTTTAGGGTTTAGGGTTTAGGGTTTAGGTTTAGGGTTTAGGGTTTCGGGTTTAGGGTTCAGGGTTTGGGGTTTGGGGTTTGGGGTTTAGGGTTTAGGGCATAGGGTTTAGGGTTTCGGGTTTGGGGTTTGGGGTTTAGGGTTTAGGGTTCAGGGTGTAGGGTTTAGGGTTTAGGGTGCAGGGTTTAGGGTTTCTGATTCTAGCTGTTTGTTAGGTAAAGTACCCCAAAAACTCGCAACTCTTTCCAAAGACCCCTAAGTGGTGAAGGCTCGAGGTTGGAGCATAAACCCTGAACCCCGGTTTGGGGGTTTAGGGTTTAGGGTTTGGGGGTTTGGGGTTTAGGGTTTGGGGTTGAGGGGTGGGTTTAGGGTTGGGGTTTTAGGGTGTTGGAATTGAAGGTCTAGGGGATTTAAGTTTCAAAGGACCCAAAATTAGGGGCCCATATTTGGGGCTGCATCCAGGCCGGCGTCCGGACTCCGGACACTGCAAAACTGTAGCATCCAGCTCGCCCGCCCCTCAACCAAACACCCACTTCTCCCCCCCCCCCCCCCAAAACACTCCCCCCCCAAACCAAAAAAAAAAACTATTTCGTGTTGGGGTTTAGGGTTAGAACATCCCCATCCAGGCACCGATTGGCGCTCCGGATTCTCGGTGGGATTCTCTTGGGTCCACAGGGATTCTGCCTAGGATTCTTTGCGGTGGGCACACAACCCTTAACCCCTAAACCCTAAACCCTAAACCCTAAACCCTAAACCCTAAACCCTGAACCCTAAACCCTAAACTGCAAGGATTGTCTGCGGGTGTGGGAGAACCGACCCGGCGGAGGGGAGGACGTAGCAAGACGTCAAACCCACACCCAGGGTTTGAATGTTGATCAAAATCCCCCTGGTTCTGAGGAGGAAATAAGGAGATCAGGCACCCGACATCCCCCTATGTATACCCTTTAAGGGGTCCAATAGGGTTCTGTGAGAGCACTGCCTAGAAAATGATGGGCTTAAGAAACGAAAATCCTCGCGTGGGAAACCCTCGGTGTAAAAGGCGAAAATTGAGAGCGAGACTGAATTAAGAAATCGAAGAAAATCCCCATTTAGGGTTAAGGGTTTAGGGTTTAGTAGGGTTTAGGGAATCGGGTTTAGGGTTTAGGGTTTAGGCTTTAGGGTTTAGGGTTTAGGGTTTAGAGTTTAGGGTTTAGGGTTTAGAGTTTAGGGTTTAGGGTGTTTCTGGATTCTGGTTGTTTTTGCAACGGCCCTCAGTTTCAAGAACCTAAGAAGTGAACTGGGCTTCCCCTCCAAATATGAAATCCAGCCCCTCGATCCTTTAAAAATGACCAAATTCTGCCCTCCGATCTCTGAAATTGAAGAAATCCAGCCCCTCGATTTATTCCTACATTTAAAAAATCAGCCCCTCGATTTCTGATTTCGGTGCGAGCTGCGATTCATTGGATTCTGGGGTCAATGCTTTTACCAACTTGCTACAGGCTGGTTCCCTCAAAGCAGAAACGAGGTGCTGGGTTTCTTCTTTGAGGTGGGGAGGGGGGGGCGGGGCGTGGATTTCTCATTTAAGGCGAGGGGACCGCCCCACCCCCAGAAATCGAGCGATCAGGCTAATGGATAAGGGGTCGGCCCAACTAATTCAAAGATTCCCAGCTCGAATCCCAAATTCATACATAGATTAAGAAAGCCCGCGTACCCTCAAACTGTGGAGGTGATAATTCCGGAAGAAAGGTGGGTTTCATGTTTAAGAAATCCGGGGTACCCTTGCCAAAACTGAGAGGTTTCGTACCTCGCTCCCTCATTCCCTACTGAGCTGCTATTTGTTTAAGAACCCCCCAAAATATGTAAATAAATGAAACCTTAAATTCTCTTCCTTATAAGGGCAGAAAAAGAATATTCTTTCATCAATAAAAAATAGTCTTCGTGGTTTGGGCAATATACGGATTATAACCTTATGTTGTTGCTTTTTTTGGGGGGGGTTCTGAAAACCCTAAACCCCAAACCCCAAACCCCAAACCCTAAACCCTGAACCCTAAACCCTGAACCCTGAACCCTAAACCCGAAACCCAAAAAGCCCTAAGCATAAGCAACCGGTACTTAAAAAAAACTGGAACCCTGTCCTGCAGGTGATAGACCAAGACATGCTCCAGCGGATGCCCATAGACGTACATGCCTGGGGTTTAGGGTTTAGGGTTTAGGGTTTAGGGTTTAGGGCTTTAGGGGTTTAGGGTTTAGGGATGCCCAGGGTTTAGGGCGTCAGGTTGAGGTTTCAAGCTTTCGGGGTGAGTTCAGGTTTCGGGTTTCTGGGCTTCCGGCTTCGGGTTTGGGGCGTTTAGGCTTATGGGTTTGGGCTGAAGGTGGGCTGAAGGTTGAAGGCCTTGAGATTTGCGGAATCAAGGTTCAGAGTATCGAGATTTTGGGGGTTTCAGGTTTAACTCTACACCCTGAGCCCTATTCTTCGGGTTTCAGGCCAAAACGGATCTTTCTCACCCGCGGCCACGTGGCGGTCCGTGGCTTCGTCCATGACAGCCGAATGGCCCCTGGCACTGGAACTTGGTTCGGGCTCCAAACGCCCCCTAAACCCTAAACCCTAAACCCTAAACCCCTAAGCCCTAAAACCCCTATGCCCTAAACCCTAAACCCCTAAACCCTAAAACCCTAAACCCCTAAACCCTAAAGCCTAAACCCTAAACCCCTAAACCCTAAACCTCAAGCCTAAACCCTAAACCCTAAACCCTAAACACCCTAACCCTAAACCCTAAACACCCTAACCCTAAACCCTAAACCCCCCCTCATGGTCCCTATATAGATATACTATGATAACCCCCCAAAAACCCTATTCTGATCTTGGAGCCCCTATATTTAATTGTTTTGGTACCCCAGTATATAACTGGGGGGGTGAGCTCTAAAACTTGGGGTCCCTTTCTAGGGGGGTTTTAGGGTTTAGCGTTTACGGTTTAGGATGGTTAAGGGTTGAGGTTTAGGGTTTAGGGTTTAGGGTTTAGGTTTTAGGTTTAGGGTTTAGGGTTTAGGGTTTAGGGTTTAGGGTTTAGGGTTTAGGGTTTAGGGTTTAGGGTTTAAGGTTTAGGGTTTAGGGTTTAGGGTTTAGGGTATAGGGTTTTAGGGCTTAGTGTGATAGGGCGTAGGTGCTGTGAAGGGTAGGTTTCGGAACAAGCTCGAAAGCTTCGTGAGGTGCGAAGAGCAGCTTTGGCCCGATTGTGGAGGGCCTCTAACACTTTTCTCCCACCCCACGCCGTGCGAGGCGGCAAAGCCACCCAGACCTATTCCAATAGAAAGTGTGCTTTTTGTTCGTGTTTTGTTCGTGTTGAATAAGTGGGGTTAAAGGCGTCAGAGGGGCCAAAATGGATCAAATTCCCAAATTCGTGCTGAACAATGGGGGGTCAGAGGGGTCAGAAGGGCCAAAATGGATCAAATTCCCTAATTCGTGCTGAACAATGGGGGGTCAGAGGGATCAGAGGCGCCAAAATGGATCAAATTCCCTAATTCGTGCTGAACAATGGGGGGGGGGGGCCAAGAGGTCAGCAGGGCCGAACTGGATCAAATTCCCAAATTCGTGCTGAACAATGGGGGTCAAATTCCCAAATTCCTGTTTAACATTTAGGTTTAAATGGTAGAGAGGTTTAGGTTTTAGGGTTTAGGGTTTAGGGTTTAGGGCTTAGGGTTTAGGGTTTAGAGTTTAATGTTTAGGGTTTAGGGTTCAGGGTTTAGGGTTTAGGGTTTAGGGTTTGGGGTTCAGGCTTGTTTAGGACGCACGGTTGAGCGTTCAGGGTGCCCCCCAAGATTTTTCTCAACTCGCAGCCCTCAATCACACGAACAGTGCGCGAACCCCGTAAGCATACAGGAGCAAACCCTAAACCCTAAATCCTAAACCCTACGTAAACCCTAAATCCTAAACCCTAAACCCTAAAATCCTAAACCCCAAACCCTAAACCCTATACCCTAAACCCTAAACCCTAAACCCAATTGGAGCACGCAAGGGGTTTTTCGAACATGAGCGTACCCTGCTTCGGAGGTTCCTATAGTCAGGATTCTACTCTTTTTTGGGGGCGGGGGGGGGGGGGGGGTTTAGGGTTTGGGGTTCAGGCTGAGGGTTTAGGGTTTAGGGCTATACCCACCTGGCGTGGAGGAAAAAAGGAGGAAAGAGAGAGAGAGAGAGAGAGAGAGAGCGAGAGCGAGAGCGAGAGCGAGAGCGAGAGCGAGAGCGAGAGCGAGAGCGAGAGCGAGAGCGAGAGCAAGCGAGAGCGGAGAGAGACTTTTTGGATTAAAAGATCGCTGGTTGGAAGCGCTCTGGCCGAGATTCAGGGTTTGGGGTTTAGGGTTTAGGGTGAGACATCTGGGTTCTGGATAGACAGTTCGCTGTCCAGATTGAAGTAGTGTTTGTGTCTCAGCTTGAACATCAACTTCTACCAGCGCATGTCCCTTGGCTCATCCTGTCTTGCTGCAGAGAACTTTTGTGGATTCAGGCCCTAAACCCCCCCTAAACCCTAAACCCTAAACCCTAAACCCTAAACCCTAAACCCGTCAAGGAGTGCTTAGGGTGTAGAGATGGGGCCATGGGGAGGGCGGCACGAGCGCTCCCGAATCCCGAAGTGCTTCTCTTGGAGCAGCCCTCCTGTGACCCTGAATCCAAAAACGCCCTACACCTAAGCCCTCTGCCACTTAATCCTCTGCTGGGGGGGGGGTTCTTCAAAGTACACGGCAAGTCTGTGGGGGTTTAGGGTTTAGGGTTTAGCGTTCAGGGTTTAGGGTCTAGGGTTTAGGGTTTAGGGTTTAGGGTCTAGGGTTTAAGGTTTAGGGAGAACTGGGGACGCTGCCACATCTTCTGCGGACCATCTGCCAATCGAGTGAACATTCCCTGGGGCTGGAGGCTTGATGCTCGGGGGGCTTGGGGGTTGGGAGCTTAGGACCCCTAAGCCCTAAACCCATCAACCCCTGAACCCTTCAACCCCAAGCCCTACATCCTCTATCCTATACCCCGAAATCAACCCGATCCCTTGCGACTTTTCCTTTTACCGCTCCTCCTTCTACCATCTTTACCCTGATTTATTTCCATTCTTACCATTCGTACTGTTCCTACCATTCTTACCGTTCTTACTTTTCTTACCCTTCTTACAACTCTTACCATTGATACCACTCTTACTATTCTTGCGAACTTTCCTCTCTTATCATCCTCCCTATTATTACTAGTTCATGGTTGGGATAGTATTAAACATTTAAATTGTTGTTCCTTATTGGGTTTAAGTACCCTCAAAAATGCAAAATGTTACCCAACTATGACAAAAATTAGTAGCATGGGCAATATTGCTCTGTTCACCATTAACCAGGCGTCGGCACTACTTTTTTTAGGGCTTCGGGTTTTAGCGGTCTCAGGTTTAGGGCTTAGGGTTTAGGGTTCAGATTTAGGGTTTAGGGTTTAGGGTTTAGGGTTTAGATTTAGGGTTTAGGGTTTAGGGTTTAGGGTTTAGGGTTTAGGGTTTAGGGTTTAGGGTTTAGGGTTTAGGGTCTCAGGTTTAGGGTTTAAGGCTTGATGGTTGTGGAGACTCCTGAAGCCTCAAGCCGAAGCCCATCAAGTCCACGAACACCTGGCCTGGCTGTAGTGCCATAACTCGTGCTCCCCATTGCCGTTGGCGAGCCGGCCCCCGTACACGAACATCCTCGTCGCGGGAGGTGGTTTAGGGTCTTAGGGAAAAACCCTAAACCCTAAAGCCTAAAGCCTAAACCCTAAACGCTGTGTAGTTGCAGGGTTTTAGAGTTTTAGGGTTTGCAGGAGGTGGCTTTTTGGTCTTGGGGTCAGGAGCGAGGGTTTGGGGTCTCGCTCGGGTTCTGGGTTTGGGGTTGAGGATGCTGGGGTTTAGGGTTTTGGGTGTGGGGTCTCAGGGTTTAGGGTTTAGGGTTTAGGGTTTAGGGTTTAGGGTTTAGGATTTAGGGTTTAGGGTTTAAGTAGGTACCAGGGCAACCTCGGGCAAAGGCGAGGTGACCCCGGCACGCGACAACCTTCTGGGGCACAAATATCACGAAGACCATGCATCCCATCATCCCATCCTCCTAAACCCTGGCACTATGTAAACTTCAGCCCCTGAAACCCTCGAACCTAGAAGCCCAAAACCCCATTTGCAATATACCCTAAACCCTAAACCCTAAACCCTAAACCCTAAACCCTAAACCCTAAACCCTAAACCCCTGAACCCTCTTCGGGCCCCTCTCGGAACCTTTGAGTCTTGAATCCGCTTCGCTGCCAATCCGCCACAGGCGCTGTCGGCAGCTTCACTAAACCCCAAACCCTAAGCCCCAAACCCTAAACCCTAAACCCCTAATATAAACAAAAGAACAGCCACCGAAGCCCCCGAAGCAAGAAATGGAGGGTTTGGATGTCTTATTTCTCCCTGAGAAAAGTTCTAGACATGCAGTAAGAAGCCGAGGCTACGTTGTCGAAACACAAGGGTGCTGCTTCGTAATTAAGAAATCAAGGGTGCCCTCCTATAACATGTAGAGGTTTCTGATCCAGCGCTGCCACTGTCACCCAGGTTCAGTTCTGAACAAGAACGCAGCAAAACCCCAAACCCCAAACCCCAAACCCCCAAACCCCCAAACCCCCAAAATCCTAAACCCCAAACCCCCAAACCCTAAGCCCTAAACCCTAAACCCTAAAACCTAAACCCAGAAACCTGAACCCACCCTCAACTCGGCCCAGCCGCCCCTGCGTGGGCGAGTGGTAGACCGCGCTGTGGAAGGAGCGGTTCCGCGGGTTTTGGCCCGGCATATCCGCGGCATCCCAGAGCTTGATGAAGGTGTTCTTGGCTTTTGGGGGGTTTATGGGTTTAGAGTTTAGGGTTTAGGGGTTAGAGTTTAGGGTTTAGGGTTTGGAGTTTTGGGTTTAGGGTTTACGGGTTTACGGTCTAGGCTTTAGGGCTGCGGGTTTAGGGCTTTGCGATTTTACGTGGGGTCCCTGTACTTGGAGGTACTTATAAACCAATTGGAACACTTATAACCCACTTATAAGCCCCTTAAGTGCCCTAAGATGGCTACAAGTACTGTTATAAGTACAGTTATGATTAGCTATATACTGAGTACCATGAATCTCCAAGTTGGGGGACAGGGTGACTCAGGGGCTTAGGGTCTGGAAGATTAGGGGCTGCGGGCTTAGGGTGCGTGGAGTTGAGAGGTGCTTAGAGTGGCTTTAGGGCTTATTCGGGTTTAGGGTTTAGGGTTTAGGGTTTAGGGTTTAGGGTTTAGGGGTTTAGGGGTTTAGGGGTTTAGGGGTTTAGGGGTTTAGGGGTTTAGGGGTTTAGGGGTTTAGGGGTTTAGGGGTTTAGGGGTTTAGGGGTTTAGGGGTTTAGGGTTTCTTACCGTTTAGGGTTTAGAGTTTAGGGTGTAGAGGCTGCAGAACGTAGGGCACAGGGCGACCTGACAGCCCCGAGACCCTGAAAACCTTCCCGCGAAGCCCTGAAGCCTGAAACTTGAAACTCGAAAGCCTGAAATTTCGAGTTTCGGGTTTAGGGTTCAGGATCTAGGGTGTAGGGTTCAGGGTTTAGGGTTTAGGGATGAAGGATTAGACCCCTCACCCTAAACCCTAAATCCTACACCCTAAACCCTAAACCCTAACAAGCCTGAACGTCCATCCTAAGGCTTCTACTCAGTGAAGAGGTCGAGCCTTCGGTGACAGGGACTTCTCCCCCAGTCCGTAAAGCCCAAAAGCCCTAAAACCCATAAACCCCAAAAGCCTAAACACCTAGACCCTAAGACCCTAAAACCCCTAAAGCCCCTAAAACCCCTAAAGCCCCTGAAGTCCCAAAACCCTAAAACCCCTAAAGCCTCTAAAACCCCTAAGACCCCTAAAACCCCTAAGACCCCTACAACTCTTAAGCCTCTGAAGCTTTAGACGCGGCAGCCCGAAACCCTCAACAGCCCGAAACCACCGCTGCACTATCCAGCGCGCCCGCAAGCCCGAAACCCTAAACCCTAAACCCTAAATCCTAAACCCTAAACCATAAACCCTAGATCCTAAACCCTAAACCCCTTGTCTAGGGCTGGTGATACTTTCAGCACCTGATCCCCAAGCCCTACAACCCTGAAATACCCTCGACAGGGCGGGCCGGAGGATTTGTAGACAACTTGGAATATTTAGGGTTTAGGGTTTAGGGTTTAGGGTTTAGGGTTTAGGGTTTAGGGTTCAGGGTCTAGGGTTTAGGTTTAGGGTTCAGGGTTCAGGGTCCCTAACACCTACTTGGAGGTTCATGGTACTTACTAACCCATTGGAACTGTCCTGACAACCCACTTATAAGCCCCTGAAGTGCCCCAATGTGGGTCCAAGTACAGTTATAATGGGTTCATACGTATCATAAGCCTCCAAGTAGGGCCTGCTTAAGGCTTAGCCTTTAGGGTCTAGGGTCCAGGGTTTAGGGCCGGGTTTAGGGTTTGGGGTTTAGGGTTTAGGGTTTAGGGTTTAGGGTTTAGGGTTTAGGGTTTAGGGTTTAGGGTTTAGGGTTTGGGGTCTAGGGTCTAGGGTCTAGGGTCTAGGGTCTAGGGTTTAGGGTCTTGCGGGTCCAGAGGGTCCTGAAAAAACTCCAAGGAACGTCCCACTGGTTGATACTCCTTGGCAGGAAGCCCCCTATATCCCAAACCCTAAACCCTAAACCCTGAACCCCTAAACCCTAAACCCTAAACCCCTAAATCCTTAAGGGGCTTAAGACCCCTGAAATGCCGCAATGGGTGTGGGTTTAGGTTAGGGGGTTGGCGAACCCTTCTAACTCATCAAAAACCCCAAGCCCTGAAACCCTAAACCTTAACCCGAATTCCCTTAAAAACTAAACTTGTTCCAACAGCCGTCAGAAAGGGTGCGCACTCTTCTTACAATGGGATGATGCAGACATAAGGCATGCTGGAATGATCGGGTGATGATTTTGGTAACTCTTAAGAAGCCCGAAACCCTAAACCCCTCGAAGAGTTGGCACACAAACCCGTAACATTTGTTTAGAGTTTTGGGGGTTCGGGGTTCAGGGTTTAGGGTTTGGGTGTGGGGTGCAGGTTCTTGGGCTTGGGCTTTGGACTTCAAGCTTTAGGGACTTTAGGGCCTTTGGGTTTCGCGTGCTTGACGTTACCCGAAACAGACCGCTACAACCTAGACCCTAAACCCGAAACCCTAAACCCTAAACCCTTCACCAAGCGGCCATACGTCAGAGTAAAAATTGCCTTTGTCATCTTCGCCTGTCAGGTAAGACAAGGCAAGCGGCGAAGCCTTTGCCTGGATCCCCTCCCCCTAGCAAAGCCACATGTGAGTGTAGGGTTTAGAGTTTAGGGTTTAGGGTTTAGTTAGGGTTTCGGGTTTCGGGTTAAGGGTTTAGGGTTTAGGGTTTAGCAGCTGCGGATCGAGCAGTGCTAGCTCCGGACAGACACACATAAACCCCAAACCCTACACCCTAAACCCTAAACCCTAAATCCTAAAACTTCAAGCCGGAGCAGCACTACCACGGGGAATCCTTGGGACTGAAAATGTGTGCACTAAACCCTCATCAATCATAAACGGCACCCTAAACCCTGAAGGAAAACTCCTCATAAAGTTTCATAAAAAGGTACAAACCCTAAACCCTCAACCCCAAAGCCCGGTGGAAAACTCCTTTCTTGAAGCTGTCCTTCAAATTGCCCCGACCACCCCCCCCCCCCCCCGTTTAGGGTTTAGGGTTCAGGGTTCAGGGTTCAGGGCTTAGGGTTTAGGGTTTTCGGGGTTTGGGTTTAGGGTTTTAGGGTTTGCTTGTGATAGGGCGTAGGTGCTGTGAGCTTGGCCCGATTGTGGAGGGCCATCTAACACTTTTCTCCCACCCCACGCCGTCCGAGGCGGCAAAGCCACCCAAAATTCCTTTTAGGCTTAGGCCTAGACTCAAGCCAAATGCTTGCTTTCCATACAACTTCTTCATTCCGTCACGGTGGTCGCGCAACCAGCACAAAGGCGAGGGTGCAAGGGGGTCCAGGGCCCAGGGGGGCGCAGGAAGGCCAGCGGCGTTGGGGGGGTCGAGGGTGCAGAACGTGTTCCTGTACCGGCCCATCGTGGGCGCTACCGACCCCAGCTGTGGGAGGCGGGCGAGCGACCTGGGTCGACTTGCGGGCATGGGCATGGAGGTCGAAGGGTTAAGCGCCGCCCCCCAAACGTAGGGCGGCGGCCTAGCCCTGAGTTTTAGGTTTTAGGTTGGTTTCCCCCCCCCCCCCGCCTCCGTAGGACCACACGGAAGAAACGGTGGCCACCTGGACTGGGAAGCGTTTGAGGGACCCCGAATATCGACCCCGAATAGCAGGATTCCCTTATAGTAACGACCCCAAGATGGTACCCCTAAACCCTTAAACCCTTTAAACCCTTAAACCCTTAAACCCTTAAACCCTTAAACCCTTAAGCCCTTAAACCCTTAAACCCTTAAACCCTTAAACCCTTAAACCCTTAAACCCTTAAACCCTTAAACCCTAATTTCGGAAGCCTGCAGATCTCGGCCAAGAGACCCACCAAACCCTGAACCCTCAGCCCTACTTGGAGGTTCATGGTACTTATTATCCAATTATAACTGTACTTTTACTGTACTTATAAGCATATTCGGGCACTTAAGGGGCTTATAAGTGGGTCATAAGTACAGCTAGAATTGGTTAATATTAATAAGTACCATGAACCTCCAAGTACACACCCTTGGCGATCAACGGCCCCAAGAACCCTAAAACTTGGGATGCTCCCCCTGAAACTAACAGTCCTTAAAAGGATTATCATACAGCTTACTATAATCCCAATTAAGGACTGTTAGTATAAACCTCAAACCCTAAACCCGAAGCCTGAGCTACACAACCCAAAGCCCTCCCTAAACCCTTAAACGCCTTACTGCAACCCCTAACCCTCAAAGCTCTGAACTCCTCAACCCCTTCCCGAATCCAGCCCATAAACTCTAAACCCTAAAGCCTCTCTAAACCCTAAACCCTAAACCCTAAACCCCGTTCCGCTGCGTGGCCAGGGTATGGCCATATCGCGGCAAATAGGTGCCCACGTCGAGCCATGGATCCTCCATTTGACGTTTGGGAGTTTACGGTTTAGGGTTTAGGGTTTAGGGTTTAGGGTTTAGGGTTTAGGGTTTAGGGTTTAGGGTTTAGGGTTTAGGGTTTAGCGCTTGGAATTTACGATTTAAGGTTTGGGGCTTGGAATTTAGGGTTCAGGGTTTATGGGCGGTTGCAGGTTTCCCTCTTACAAGTGTGGTGCTCAGCGCTTCGGGTTGTAGAGTTGCATCCGGTTGCTGAAGAATGCCTGCGGGTTTGGGGGGTTGAGGGTTGAGGGCCTGTTTAGGGTGTTTGTAGGTTTTAGAGGGTTTATGGTGTCCATAAAGTATATAGGGCAGGCTGCCCTTTTTGTAGGTATTTTTTCTCGGGGGGCGTTCAAGGGTGTTGGGAGGTTGGAGCTGCCCATGTAGGGTTTAGGGTTTACGGTTTAGGGCTTAGGGCTTAGGGTTTAAGGCTTAGGGTTTAGGGTTTAGGGTTTAGAGTTTAGAGTTTAGGGTTCAGGGGCCTAAACGCTGAACCGAAACCCTAAACCCTAAACCCTAATGAAACCCAAACCCTCAAACCACCATGAATAACGAACTCGACGCCCGGCAGCTTGAGAAAGACAGAGGTCGCAAACAAAGATGATGGACACTAACCCTAAACCAATAAACCCCCTAAACCCTAAACACCCTGCAATCAGGTCTGGGGTTTAGGGTTTAGGGTTTATGGCGTTTAGAGTGCTTTGGGGGAAATTGTGTTTCAAGTTTAGGGTTCAGGGTTTAGGGTTTAGAGGGTTCTGGGTATATAGGGTTTCGGGTTTATAGGGTTTGGGGTTTGGGGTTTACGTTTAGGGTGTAGGGCTTCGGGCTTGGGGTTTTGGTCGGGTTTAGGGTTTGGGGTTTAGGGTTTGGGGTTTAGGGTTTGGGGTTTAGGGTCTTATACCCTACGAAAATGTTTAGGGTCGCCCTATGGTAAGATTTCGTTATTAGGCAGTCGGGTTTAAGGATTAGGGTTTAGGGTTTAGGGTTTGGGGTTAGGGTTTAGGGTTTAGGGTTTAGGGTTTAGGGTTTAGGGTTTAGGGTTTAGGGTTTAGGGTTTAGGGTTTAGGGTTAGGGTTTAGGGTTTAGAGCTTACCACAAGCGCTCCTGGTTGGACGTAGGCTTCTGCGAGGTCGTCTGCACGGGCGCCTCGGATGCCGAACGGTCTAAGGCTGAGGGCTTAGGAACCCTAAACCCTAAACCCAAACCGTAAACCCTAAACCGCAGACCCATTAAGGAAAATGTTCAGGGTTTGCGGCTATGGTTGTGAAAGCTTCAGGGCGTAGGAGAAAACAAACTGTCTGCTTTCTTCCTGACTTTTGCAAAGAAGAACCAACTGACATGAAGAGCGATATTCAGAAACAGTCCCTAACCCTAAACACTGACCCTAAGCCCTCAACCCCAAACCCTAAACCCTAAACCCTAAACTTAGACCCCTAAGCCCTGAACGCGTGCCTTGCCAGGCACTTCGCAAGCCACAGGCTGCTTAGGGTTCAGGGTTTAGGGTTTAGGGCTTAGGGCTTAGGGTTTAGGGCTTAGGGTTTAGGGTTTAGGGTTTAGGGTCTAGGGTTTCGGGTTTAGGGTTTAGGGTTTAGGGTTTAGGGTTTAGGGTTTAGGGTTTAGGATTGAGGGTCTAGGGTTTAGGGTTTAGGGTTTAGGGTTTAAGGTTTAAGGTTTAGGGCTCTAAGTCCACGAGCCCCCAGACACCAGAAGGGTTTAGGGTTTCGGGCTTATGGTTCAAGGTTTAGGGGGCTCACGTGGTATTGAAAAAACACTGTAGTTCCGCTAGATAAACCCGAAGCCCGAAACCGACAAGGAAGCTAAGCGCCAGAACTTCGGGTTTAAGATCTAGGGTTCAGGGTCTATCTAGGGTTTAAAGTTTAGGGTTTAGGGTTGAGGGTTTAGGGTTTAGGGTTTCAGGGTTTCAGGGTTTCAGGGTTTCAGGGTTTCAGGGTTTCAGGGTTTCAGGGTTTCAGGGTTTCAGGGTTTCAGGGTTTCAAGGGTTTCAGGGTTTCAGGGTTTCAGGGTTTCAGGGTTTCAGGGTTTCAGGGTTTCAGGGTTTCAGGGTTTCAGGGTTTCAGGGTTTCAGGGTTGCAGGGTTTCAGGGTTTCAGGGTTTAGGGGTTTAGGGGTTTAGGGGTTTAGGGGTTTAGGGGTTTAGGGTTGGGGACGGCTGCTTGCTTCCCGCCCGACCCACCCGATTTTCGTCGTCTTTCTTTCTGCTTTCTCCCCGCACACACACACACACACACACACACACACACCATTCTGCCTGTCCTGAATGAAGCTCCAGCTCGAGCAACTATATACACACATATAAACACATATATATATATATAGACATATATGTGTGGATATGAAGGTTCGCGTGGAAGTCAAGTTGCCGGTTTAGGGTTTAGGGTTTGGGGTTTGGGGTTTGGGGTTTGGGGTTTGGGGTTTGGGGTTTGGGGTTTGGGGTTTGGGGTTTGGGGTTTGGGGTTTGGGGTTTAGGGTCTAAACTTGCACGCACGCCTCGAAGCGAGCAGTATTTGCGGCATCGAATGCGCGAACTTGCTCGCGGAGCAGAGACAAGTAAACCCTTAACCCTATAAACCCGAAACCCTAAAACCCGAAACACGAAACCCTAAACCCTAAATCCTAAACCCCAAACTGTAACAGAGCTCAAGGCCAGCGGCCGAGGATGGGACGATGCAGATTGGCGTCGACTGCTCATGCGGCGAGCCTGGCAGAAACTCAGAGCCGACAATAGGGTTTGGGGTTCGGGGTTGAGGGTTTAGGGTTTAGGGTTTAGGGTTTAGGGTTTATGTAGGGTTTAGGGTTTAGGGCTTTAGGGTTTTTTTGGATTAAGGGTTCGTGCTGAAGCCAAGCTGGAGCCCTTAAGAGCCGGTTGCCCCGGCGCATTGTCACCCTACCCTGCATCCTTCCTTGTGGATGTCAGGGCGGGAGGCAGGTGGGCAGAACACGTTCATGCGACCTTGTACGTGCTTGAATCATCTTCTTTAACTAGGGTTTAGAGTTTGATCTTCTTTAGCTACAGGGTTTCGGATCGAGCGCCTGGGGGGCGCGAGTTGCTGAAGCCCCAGTTCCCTTGCAATGGCCCTTGTGGAATCGGGAACGTCAGGAGCCAACATGTTGTCCCAGGACTTGGTTCGGCAGGTTGTCGCTGGGGCGATCGGTGCCGGTGCTGCTGCTGTGTCACTTAAGACACTGCGTCTTGAGTTGGAGCAGAGGCTCGGTATTGCCCTGGAACACCAAAAACCACAATCCGAAGGATGGCAGAGCAGGCTTTGGATGAGGTTGTGTATGCGCATGATAGCCCTAGCGGGAATACATGCTGCATACCTCATGGGGCGATGTTTGATGCCCCTGGTCGCGGGCGCTTGCTCTTCACGCTTTTTTCTGACTTTGCACATTCTCTTGGCGATGCTCAGAACCAGGTGCGCTCGGATGTTCATGGTATTTGGGAGCCCTTGCCCTTGCCTCAGGCGGTGAAGGACCGCGACCAGGGACATGCAGTCTTCGACGACGTCCACATCAACAGTGCTGGCTGGGAACTCTTTTGTTTCGAGCACGGCGTCCAACCCGACGGCAAAATGCCTTGGAATGGGGTGATCGGTGGTGAAGATGATGGCTTGCTTGGTTACTGCACTGAGACTGGTGTTGGTAGATATGTGCCGCCCTGTTTGATGATCGACTTCGAGCCTGCTGTCGTTGATGGCGAACGCACAGGTACGGCCTGCCGGCAGCTCTTACATTCGGAACTGCAAAGTTCAGGGATGGAGGATGTAGCAGGCCTCTCTGCTCGACGATGTTATACCAGGCATTTCGTGATGCCTGCCCAGGGCCACGAGGATTCTGTGGCTTCTGTGATTGGCGACGTGAAGGCGAAGATCCATGACAAGGAGATCCCGCCCGATCAGCAGCATTTCATCTTCGTAGGCACGCAGTCGGAGGACGACGGCCGCATGCGCTCAGCCTACAACGTCCAGCAGGAGCCAACGCTCCACCTGAAGCTGCGCCGGCATGATGGCGTGCAGTATGTCGTGCAGATGTTGACCGGCATCGCCTTGGATGTTGAGGTGTCCGCGACTGACAGCATGAAGGCGACGATCCAGGACACCATGAGTCTCCCACCCGATCAGCTACAACACATCTTGGCAGGCAAGCGTTCAGAGGGCGGCTACATGCTCTCAGACCGGTTCCAGAGGAATTTTGTGCCATATCCCCGCTGTCACGCCTGTTTTGACCCAGGTGGTGATACGGATTGTTTGTCCTAGGCTCGCGCGGTGTCCCTTCCAGGCATTCGTGGTTATTCATGGTGCCGTGATGGGTCGCTTGCTCTTTGCGTTTTGTTTCTTGGCTGATAAGGGACGGCTTTTCGGGTAGAGCCTGGCCGGTTACATCCCTTTGGCCTCGCGCCCATAGTTTGCTTGCAGGTTTCTGCGCCGCAGACCCTCTGCGAGTGCATACTGCCTCGAGAGCACTGCTTTGCAGGCTCCTCCCCTCCCTTTCAAACTTTAATTAGGTGCATGCAAAGGCTGCATCCTCACGGGATCCGGTGCCTCGAAAGCGAAAGCGAAAGCTTCTTTAGCTACGTTGTAGGGTCTAGGGTTGTTTAGGGACTACTTGCTTAAGAACCCTTAGAAAATGAAAACAAAAAAGAGAGGAAACATGATTCCACTCTTTGTGCCCTTATCCTATACGGTTCACTTGGCAGCTGCCTTTCTAATAAGAAGAGAGAAGAAAGAATGCAGGAATTAATGATAAAAGAATTATTAATTAATATTAATCAATTATTAATTAACTATTAATTCACTATTAATGAAGTATTGATTAATTATTAGTTAATTACAACTAATGAGTGGAGAAAGTAAAGAGAATGCTATTGGGGATTTGGAGAAAGAGCAGCAAGTCCCTGGTAAACGCCATCGTTTTCAAATCCATAAACTTTGCTCTCATTTTGATTGGTGTTGGGGGGGTCTTTTTTGCCCCGTTCATACTCCACTATTAAAAGTTATAACCATAAATGGCCCTTTTAATTAGTAAACAGACAAGAATATTTACATATAAGAACTATGATAACGCCACGTACAGTTTCTTCACAGAGTAACTCCTGGAAATGAAGGTTTCCTATGTGAAAAGGCGTGTTCTCTTCGAATTAATTAGCCCCTGTTATTATGCTAGCATGAAGGGATTTCTCATTGGCATGAACGAGTCCTGGGTGCACTTGTAAGAAACCTGGACTTTGGGGACCAGAACATGGTCCCGGCCGTTTGAAGACGTCTAGGAAGCAGCGCTACGCTCGGGCAAAATGGCGGGATCGTCTAGAATGTACGGAGTTTGGGGTTGAAACAAACCCTGAACCCCAACATCCCTAAACCCCAGACCTCCAACCCCCAAACCCGAAACCCCGTAAACCCCCCACAAAACCCTCAAAGACCTGCAAGCGCCCCCTAAACCCTAAACCCTAAACCCTAAACCCTGAACCCTGAACCCTAAACCCTAAACCCTAAACCCGGACTGTGAGGCCAAGTGGCCAGGAAAGGCGAAGTTGAAGTACTTGCCCCAGACTGGGTCCGGCAGAGTTAAGGGCTTCGAGGTTGTCGGGGTTTTCTTCCTTTCAGGGTTTAGGGTTTAGGGTTTAGGGTTTCGGGTTTGGGGTTTGGGGTTTAGGGTTTAGGGTTTAGGGTTTGGGGTTTAGGGTTTAGGGTTTAGGGTTTCGGGTTTAAGGTTTAGGGTTGAGGGTTGGAGCCCTGGTTCTTGGACTCAGGCTCTGCGCGTTGACACACTAAACCGTGCACTCCTTTCTTCACGTAAACCTGAAACGGATCTTTGGGCTCCCCGAAACATGCTAGGGTTGAGTCTTCCAGTGAACCCTAAACCCTAAACCCTAAACCCTGAACCCTAAACCCTAAACCCTAAACCCTAAACCCTAAACCCTAAACCCTACATTGCCGTGGGGTGCGCATCTCGGCTCTGGAGCCTCACGCCTCTGTGGTTTTGGGCCGCCGTGGGCAGCTGGAATAGCACAGGCCCTCTACTTGGAGGTTCATGGTAGGGCTTGCACGGAAGGGTTTAAGGTTCAGGGTTTGGGGTTTAGGGTTTAGGGTTTAGGGTTTAGGGTTTAGGGTTTAGGGTTTAGGGTTTAGGGTTTAGGGTTTAGGGTTTAGGGTTTAGGGTTTAGGGTTTAGGTCTAGGGTTCAGGGTTCAGGTACTTATGAACGAATTCTTACTGCAGTTAAAAATTGTCATATCACCAATATTAGGGCACTTCAGGGGCTTATACGTGGGTTATACAGCTGTAAGTAGAGTTATGATTGGTTGATAAGTGCCACGGAGCCTCCAAGTATCCCGTGAAGCCAGAAGCCCTGGAATCAACGCTCCGCTTCCAAGCCCTGAACTCAGATATCCGTTCACTAGACTTCGTGTGAAATGGTAACGGGTTTAGGGTTTAGGGTTTAGGGTTTAGGGTTTAGGGTCTAGGACTCTCAAAGATCGGGTCCCTTTTGGGGTCCTTCTTTTCAGGGCGGTGTACTAGATGTAGGACCCAACAAGGGACCCGAATTCAGAGCCAAAGCCATATGATTTAAGGAGCAATCCGTCATGAAGGGATTAGGGTTTAGGGTTTAGGGTTTAGGGTTTAGGGTTTAGGGTTTAGGGTTTAGGGTTTAGTCGGAGCCTCTTCTCTCCCAATGCTTGGCCCCCTGTCTTAGGCAGGGGACTTCTCTCGTTAATCAGCCCCTGCAGGCCAGAAGTCCTAAGCCGCGAACTTCTAAACCCCTATACCCTCAAACCCCTACAACCCGCAACGTCCTCACCTATAGCCCTAACCCTAAGCCCCAAAACACTTTAGGGGTTTGGGGTTTAGGGTTATACCCCTAACACCCTAAACCCCCAAGCACTGAACGCTACAATCGAGAACCTTCAAACCGCCACCCACAACCCGTGCAGCCTTCAAGCTTCAAACCCTGCAATCCTGGGAGATTCCTGACCCCCAGGAGCCCAGCGTTTACGATTCAGGGTTTAGGGTTTAGGGTTTAGGGTGTAGGGTTTAGGGTTTAGGGATTAGGGCTTAGGGTTTAGGGTTTAGGGCTTAGGGCTTAGGGTCTAGGGTTTATAAGGTTTAGGGTTTAGGGTTTAAGATTTAAGATTCAGGGTTTAGGGTTTAGGTTTTCAGGGTTCAGGGTTTAGGGTTGAGGGTTCAGGGTTTCTAAACCAAAAAAGCTTCCCTCAACCCTACGCCAAGGAGCTATCATCGACGGCGTCTGGCGCGGAGGCTTCGGGGGTTTGGGGCTTCAGGGGTTTAGGGTCCCTAAACCCTAAATCCAAACCCCAAGCTCCAAACACCAAACCCCAAGCAGGGCTTAGGCTTCTAAGTCTTTAGGCTGCAAGGTGGGAGGATGTTCCGTCGGGGTGGCTGGGGAGGCGGGTGGTACAGTTTACCCTAAACCCTAACCCTGAACCCTAAACCCTAAACCCTGAACCCTGCACCCTGAGCCCTAAACCCTAAACCCTAAACCCTGAACCCTAAACCCGAAACCCTAACTCAGGGCTTTGGTGCTTTGGGGACTTCCAGTTTTTCAGGGTTTGGCTCCGAGTAGGGAGCTCGGGACTGAACCACCGAGGCTTAAGGGCTTGGCACTTTGGTGTTTCGGGCTTGGGGTTTGGGGTTTAGGGTTTAGGGTTTGGGGTTTGGTTGGGGTTTGGGGTTTGGGGTTTGGGGTTTAAGGTTTAGGGGCTAGGGTTTAGGGTTCAGGGTTTTTAGGGTTTAGGGTTCAGGGTTTAGGGTTGAGGGTTTAGGGTTTAGAGTTTAGGGTTTAGGGTTTAGGGTTTAGGGTTTAGGGTCTTGGGGTAGGCGTAGGGCCCGTGTAGGGTTCAGGGTCTCTCTGACAAAGGGGCATGCTGACTCTAGGTTCTAAACCTGAAACCCCCAAAACCCGAGCTGCAGAAAATGCAACAAATGAGAGAAGAAGGGTCGGTTTAGCGTTAGGGTCAAGTGTCTCGGTAAAACCGGAAGCGTGGCTGCGAATTCCCTCATTTCCTGCTAGGTCCCCAAACCCTAACCTCTAAACCCCCTAAACCAAAAGCCCCTAAACCCCCTAGACCCCCTACAACCAACCACCCTAACACCCTCGCAGTTTTGGCTTCGGAGCTGCATGAACCCTAAACCCCAAACCCTAAAGCCCAGAATTCCAAGTCTTTCTGAGGACCGAGCCGTAGGAAACCTCGTGGAGGCGAGGGCAGGGAGAGATTGGGGGTGGGGGCTTTGGGTTCAGTGTTTAGGGTTTAGGGTTTCGGGTAACCAAGCCCAAACCCCAAACCCTAAACCCTAAACCCTAAAACCCTCAACCTGAGACTCTCTAAACCCTAAACCTAATCATCACTCAGCGTTTCTCGTTCGGGCGCGGAAACGCCGCATGAATTCCATGAGTCGTTTGGGCATGAGGGTTTAGGTTTGGTGGGTGTAGGGTTTAGGGTTTAGGGTTCAGGTTTGCCTGAGGCCAGAAGTGGCAGGCGGGTCACCCCAGGAGTACTTATAACCCCAAGCAGAACTGAACTTATAAGCTCCCTAAGTCCTCCAAGTAAGTTATGAGTAGACTTACAATTGGGGTTCTAAGTACCCATAGGTAACCCTGAACCCTGAACCCTGAACCCTAAACCCTAAACCCTAAACCCTAAACCCTAAACCCTAAACCCTAAACCCTAAACCCCAAACCCCAAACCCCTGAACCGAACCTCAAGTCCCCGAAAGCCCTAAACCCGAAACCTTCTATCCTCTAGAAGTTCTACCTTGGACCCTTGAGGTTGCAGGGTTTCGGGTTTAGGGTTTAGGGTTTAGGGTTTAGGGTTTAGGGTTTAGGGTTTAGGGTTTAGGGTTTAGGGTTTAGGGTTTAGGCTTACCCTTGGGCTTGGGGGTCCCTCTTAAGGGTGGGCCCTCTTCGGAGCCTATTAAGGGGAACCTTTCGGGGTACAACCTTAGGGTACGACTGTCTGAAGGAAGCCATGACCAGCAAAAAACACTAAAAACGCAGAATCTGTACTTGGCTGTTCATGGTACTTATTAACCAACAATTAGGGCACTTAGGGGGCTTATAAGTGGGTTATAAGTACAGGTACCATGAACCTCCAAGTATCCCCCGAACCCCGAGGCCCAAACCCTCCAAACCCAAATCCGCCCTAAACCCTAAAGCCTAAAACTCATCTTCGCCCCAGTAACCGTAACCACCACAAACTTTCGAAGCCACAATAACCCCAATAACCCGAAGAACCCGAATTCTAGCACCAATAACCCTTACCATGACCCCAATAATTAGCCGATAGTCCAACAACCCCAAATCCTAAATCCCAAAAACCCTACACCCTAATGACCCCAAGAACCCCAAGAACCCCAACAACCCCAAAGAAACATAACCCTAAACCCCAAACCCGAAACCCAACAATCCTACAGAAGCCACTTGGGCCAGGTGGCTTGACAGCCAAACGGTCGGTCGCTTCGGTTCCTGGGATCAATCTTCAGTCTCGACGTGTTTGACGAGGGAGAAAAGGAGGGTTTCGGGTTTAGGGTTGAGGGTTTAGGCTTTGGGGTTTCGGGTTCAAGGTTCCATCCTAGCCACTCAGGGGCGTGTTGTATCACCCCCTGCGGCTTTCATGTTTCAGGTTTCTCTACCCAAAACCTCATCAACCCCTCAGTAGCCTCGGCCCTAAACGAGCGTTTCAAACACACGCAAACCCGAAACCCTAAACGAGACACAAACCACCGAGCACAAACACACGCAAACCCTAAGCCCTAAGCCAACCCGGCGAAGAGCCTGAAGGCCTAAAACAAGGGTTAAGGGCTGTAGGGTTTAGGGTTTAGGGTTAAAACCCTAAACCCTAAACCCTAAACCCTAAACCCTAAACCCTAAACCCTAAACCCTAAGGGCCTAGGGCTGTAGGGTTTGGGGTCGAGGGTCGAGGGGTCTAGGTTTCAAAGGTTGCAGGGATGTCATAAAGAGGAACCGCGGCTTCGAGCGTTCTCACCCCCCCCCCCGCCCCCGGCCCTACACCTTAAGGGCCCTTAAACCCGAAACCCTAAACCCTAAACCCTAAAGGCCCTGCCCCCACCCCACCTTCCTGAAATCGTTCGGTCTTGAGTTTTGAATGGTGCGGCTTCCTGACTTGTGTGATGTCGTTCATCACGTAGCTTCCTTCGTCGCGTGGTGTCCCTGAGTCGCGCGAAACCAGGTTCCTAAATCGCCCCTGCTCCAAAAATCCCGGTTTCGTGGTCCTGGCTTCCTGAATTGTCTGCTGGGTTTAGGGTTCAGGGTTTAGGGTTTAGGGCTTATGGTTTCCTGAATCATCTGCTGGCTTCTGAGTCACACAGGAAGCCCATATCAGGCGACCCCCATGGGACTCCACACGTGGGGGATGCGACATCTTCACCTCCTGCAACTTCCCTTGGCTAAGGCTCCCTAGTCTCTGCCCGTTTGTTTAGGGTTTAGGGTTGAGGGTTAAGGGTTAGGGGCGTTTACAGAAAGTTTTCAGGGCTTTTACAAGAACTCTCCAGCTGCAAGCTTCCAGGGCTTACAAAAAACCTTCCGTTTTCCAACCCTTCAGGGTTTGCAAATCAATCCTTCCCTCCCAAACCCTAAACCCTAAACCCTAAACCCCAAACCCTAAACCCTTAGACGGGCCATGGCTCTGGGCCCCCTCGAAGCCAAGGCCTTCGACTTCTGCGATCGCGCACTCCAAGGCCGTGTCGACCAGCACTGAGGAGCTTAGGCTGTAGAGCTTAGGCTTTGGGGGTTTGGGGCGTAGGCCTCCCTAAACCCTAAACCCTAAACCCTAAACCCTAAACCCAAAACCCTAAACCCTAAACCCTTAGGGTTTAAGATTCAGGGTTGTCGGGCTCAGGCTTGAGGGTTTGGGGGTTTGGGGTAGGTTTTGGGGCTTGGGGTTTAGGTCTTAGGGACTTGGGGGTTTAAAGCTCCGGGTTATGGGGGGCCTCGGGTTTAGGGTTCAGGGTTTTAGGGCCCAGGGGTCTATAAATACCCCTCACGCGTCAGCTGCTACCTTAACAAGCGGGCGAAACCCTAAACCCTAAACCCAACCCTAACCTTGAACCCGAGACCCTTAACCAAACCGTAAAACTTTAGGGTTTCGGACTCAGGGTTCAGGGGCACCCCCCCCCCCCCGCCCCTCCCCCAACTCCCGACCATCAAAGACCACAATTCCACAGAAAACGTAGCGAACTGACCCTACACCCTAAACCCTAAACCCTAAGCCCTAAACCCTAAACCCTAAACCCTAAACCCTAAACCCTAAACCCTAAACCCTAAACCCTAAACCCTAAACCCTAAACCCTAAACCCTAAACCCTGCCTGTTGTAGAAGCCTCCTAGCGGCTTGAGGGTTTAGAACTTGGGGGTTCAGGGTTTGAAGTCTAGGGCTTCAAGCTTTCCTCAGAGAATATTCCCGGATGTGATCGTCTAGAAGCTATGCCCTAAGTCCTGATGCCTGAACCCTAAAGCCTAAACCCTCAACCCGAAACCCTAAACCCAGAAGAGGCTAAACCCTGAACCCCGAACCCCGAACCCTAAACCCTAAACCCTAAAACCCTAGAACCCTAAAACCCTAAAACCCTAAAACCCTCAAACCCTCAAAAACCCTAAACCGGGATGCTCCCGAGGGGCTCCAGCCGTCCCAGCATCGAGTCGAGTTCACTTGCCCGGGGCCGTATGCTACCTATCGGGCTTGGGGCTTGCGGACTTCTCGCGTTTAGGACTTGTAGGGCTTAGGGTTTAGGGTTTTAGGGTTTTAGGGTGTTAGGGTCTTAGGGGAGTAGGGTCTTAGGGGAGTAGGTTTTAGGGTTTTAGGGTGTTAGGGTTTTAGGGTTTTAGGGTTTTAGGGCTTTAGGGTTTTAGGGTTTTAGGGTTTTAGGGTTTTAGGGTTTAGGGTTTTAGGGTTTTAGGGTTTTAGGGTGTGAGGGTTTTATAGGGTTTTGGGGTTTTATAGGGTTTTAGGGGTTTATAGGGTTTTATAAGGTTTGATATGTTTTTATAGGGTTTTATAGGGTTTTGGGGTTTTAGGGTTTTTAGGGTTTTAGGGTTTCAGGGTTTCTGGGTTTTAGGGTTTAGGGTTTTAGGTTTTAGGGTTTTAGGGTTTTAGGGTTTTAGGGTTTTAGGGTTTTAGGGTTTAGGGTTTAGGGTTTTAGGGTTTTAGGGTTTTAGGGTTTTAGGGTTTTAGGGTTTGAGGGTTTGAGGGTTTTAGGGTTTTAGGGTTTTAGGGTTTTAGGGTTTTAGGGTTTTAGGGTTTAGGGCGCTTGGGACTTATAGGGTTTTAAGAGCTGCCTACGGCTTGAAATGTACGGCTTAGGGAGGCTTGACAAGACAAAGTTCCGGTTCCGAACCCTAAACCCTAAACGAGGTTCTGAGCCAAGCTTTCGCCCTGAAGCCCCCGATGCAAAATCCCTAAACTCTAAACCCTCTAAACCCTAAAGCCCCCCAAACCCCCCTGAACCCCCAAGCCCTAAACCCTAAACCCCCATCCTAAACCCTGAACCCTAAATGAACCTTAAACCCAAGCTTACTTGGTCTTTGTTAACCAATTATGACTCTACCTATACCCATATTAGAGCTCCTAAGGGGCTGATAAGTGGGTCATTAGTACAGTTATAATTGGTCAATGAGTACCATGAACCTCCAAGTAGGTGTTAGGGACGCTAAACCCTAAACCCTAAACCCTAGACCCTAGACCCTAGACCCTAGACCCTAAACCCTAAACCCTAAACGAGCCTTAAACCCGGACGCCTTGGAGCCCCAACCCTTTTGGTATTCATCGCTTGGAGGGCTGACGACCCGGGTTCAGGGCTTTAGGGTTTGTTTAGGGTTTAGGGTTTAGGGTTTAGGGTTTAGGGTTTAGGGTTTAGGGTTTAGGGTTTAGGGGTTAGGGTTTAGGGTTTAGGGTTTAGGGGTTTAGGGTTTCGGGTTTCGGGCTTCGGGTTTCGGGTTTCGGGTTTCGGGTTTCGGGTTTCGGGTTTAGGGTTTAGGGTTTAGGGTTTAGGGTTTAGGGTTTAGGGTTTAGGGTTTAGGCCTAGGGTTTAGGGCTAAGGCTTAGGGCCTAGGGCTCAGGGTGGAAGGGACTCTAGCACTTACCAACCCGATTTGGCTTGAGGGCTTTGACCCTAAACCCTAAACCCTAAATCATGCGGTCCCAAAGGCAACAATGTGCAGCCTGAAACCCCAATTCGCGTCCCAAACCCTAAACCCTAAACCCTAAACCCCAAACCCCAAACCCTAAACCCAGCAAAGCAAAAGAAGGAACAACATTTTTTCCAGGAACCGCCTGGCCCTCTGCGCTTGGCGGCCTTCAGGGGGCATTTAAGGCTTTAGGGTTTAGGGCTTGTAGGGTTTAGAGTTTAGGGTTTAGGGTTGCGGGTTTCGGGTTTTGGGTTTGGGGTTTAGGGTTTAGGGTTTAGGGGGTTTAGCGGCTTCAAGGTTGAAGGCTTTCGGGCATTAACATTTCAGGGTTTAGGGGCTACTGCTTTGGGTTTCAGGTTTAGGTTATGCTGCCTTGGCATTTAGGGCAAAGGGTTCGGTGCCCTAAACCCGAAACCCTAAACCCTAAACCCTAATCCCCAAGCCCTAAACCCTAAACCCTGTGCAGGGCCTGAGGCATAGAAGCAGCAGGAGGAAGAAGGGCGCGGCAGCGCGAACTGAAGGTCCAGCCGCTGCGGACATGGAGATGCTCGGCATCTGCTACACTGCGCCTGACGCTCCCTAAAGTAGACAGAGGTTTGAGGGTTTTGGGCTTAGGGTTCGGGTTTAGGGTTTAGGGTTAGGGTGTAGGGTTGTTCAGGGGAAATTGCAAAGCTGGGCTTCAGGTGATCGTCTGCGGAAGTCTGCAATTGCATGACGCGCCGCACATGATTAAAGCTTCTGGCGATGCCCTAAACCCAAAACCCCGAACCCTTAACCCTAAACCCCAACCCCCCCCCCCCGAAAAACAGCCCGAGCAGTAAGCCCTCTGGATTTATAAACTGGATTCCCGACGGGCGCAACGCGCGCTTCCTTTGGAAGCGGCTGCGCTCTTGAGCCGGCTTTTTGGTCAGACGGCGTCCGATCCTAAGCCCTAATTTGGGGTGTAGGGTGTAGGGTTTAGGGTGTAGGGTTTAGGGTTTAGGGCTTAGGGTTTAGGGTTTAGGGTTTAGGGTTTAGGGTTTATGGTTTAGGGTTTAGGGTTTAGGGCAGACCCTAGTTTGGTGGTTTCCGAAGGTAGGGGTACCTTGTTGGGGTCCTTTTTCTAAGGGAATCCTACTATGTGGGGTCCATTTTTGGGGGCCCCCAATTTTCGCAAACCCCCATTTGGGGTGGAGGGTGTAGGCTTTGGGGTTTTGGGTTTAAGGTGTGGCTTGAAAGGGTTTAGGGCTTAGGGCAAACCCTAAACCCTACACCCTAAAACCCTAAAACCCTAAAACCCTAAAACCCTAAAACCCTAAAATCCTAAAATCCCCTAAAACCCTAAATCCCTAAAACCCCTAAAGCCCTAAAACCCTAAAGCCCTAAAACCCTAAACCCTAAAACCCTAAAACCCTAAACCCTAAAACCCTAAAACCCTAAAATCCTAAAATCCCCTAAAACCCGAAAACCCTAAAACCCTAAAACCCTAAAATCCCCTAAAACCCTAAACCCTAAACCCTAAACCCTAAAATACCCTAAAATCCCCTAAAATCCCCTAAAACCCTAAACCGTAAACCCTAAACCCTAAACAGCTCAGGGTCAGGTCTCAGCTGGAAGCTGTCTGGAGATCGCCCGACAAGTGGACTCTTGTTGGGGCGGGGTTCCTTCTGAAAAGGCACCAAAGAGTTTTTAGGGTTTAGGGTTTAGGGTTTAGGGTTTAGGGTTTAGGGTTAGGGTTTAGGGTTTAGGGTTTAGGGTTTAGGGTTTAGGGTTTAGGGTTTAGGGTTCGGAATATAGGGAACGATGCTCAAAAACCCTACGTACATTAGCGAGTCGCACCAGGGAAAGCCCCACCGAACGCGTCAATGCCCATCTGCATATGACAAAAAAAAGACCTAATGAAACCCAAACCCTAAACCCTAAACCCTGATTAAACCACAAACTACTTAGGGACTGAAACTCTCTGCCGTCAACTCTCAACCCTAAACCCTACACTCTGAATCCTGAACCCGAAACTTAAAGCTCGAACACATGCACAAACGCACAAACGCACAAACGCACAAACGCACAAATGCACAAACGAACACACACACACACACACACAAACACACAAACACACCCCTGCCCATGCCCTCGCCCACACACCCACACACCCACACACCCACACACCCACACCCACAGACCCACACCCACACACCCACACCCACACACCCACACACCCCGCATCCCCACCCCCACACCCCCCCCACCCACGCACGCACACAAACAAAAAACTAAACATGAATGCAGACATGCAGAAATTTAATTAAAACAAGAGAAAAAAAGTACATGAGCACTCGCCCTCGCAGCTCTCTTTTCCAAGGCCTTGCTACCGCAGTAAGAGTCTAGAGTTGCAGCCGGCAAAAGGAGGTCCACCGTAAAGGGCTCAGCACTCACGCCCACTGGCGCGGCCGAGTCTGTCAAAGGTGGTTCCAGCAAAAGCACGGCTCTTCCACCACCACGGGAGGGCGGGTGGGAACCAAAAAGCTAAGAGAGGCTGAGGCTTTGTGCACATGAAAGAGACATGAGCACTCGCCCTCGCAGCTCTCTTTTCCAAGGCCTTGCTACCGCAGTAAGAGTCTAGAGTTGCAGCCGGCAAAAGGAGGTCCACCGTAAAGGGCTCAGCACTCACGCCCACTGGCGCGGCCGAGTCTGTCAAAGGTGGTTCCAGCAAAAGCACGGCTCTTCCAAAACTGACGGCAGCCACAGCGAACGAAGCCGGGCGCTGGTGCTGCACCTGCTATCGCTTAGCCCAGGAAGTTGCATCGGTGTCAAGTCAAGCTGGGGGGCTTTGAAGTTGCGCCAAGAAAATCGCAGCGGCGGACTCAACGCTGCGACGAGCCGAAGCCGGTAAACTTGGCAAGACATTCAACGCAGCCACCTCTTGGAGATAGCTAGCCAGCGTGTCCTGGTGTCTAAGTCTCATAGCCCATAATAAGTCTGCGATCGGTGCGCGGAGGTGATATTGAAAAACGGCTCCCCCGCCTCGCAGGCCCCCCGGCGTTAGCTTCAACGTCGCAGGTATGCCCAGTGCAGCCAAAAGTGCGTCCCACCGTCGCCTGTAAGCGGAAGCACTCCAGGGGAAGAGAGGTTCTTCCGGACCCCAGTCTCGCATCACAACCTCCAGGAACTTGACGAACGGGGCCTCCCTGCAAACGAAATGTTGAACACGCCCGGCTCCGCGCCGCGCCCCGCGGTCTTGGGAGCCTCTACTCGCACGAAGCAAGCACCTAAGTCAGCCTCCAGTACGTCGCTCGGAAGGAGAACAGATCGTCGTAGGGCTCGGAGCGGCTCTCCGATCCTTGCTACACCAAAGAAGGACAAGCCAGTCACGATGGTGAACCGGACCCATCCCCAAGCGAGCGCGAGGCTCAACATAGCCTTCAGCACCTTGACAGGCGTTGGCACCCTGTGAACTGTAGGTTGTAAGGCCTCCCAGCGTGTCAACAGATCCCAGCACATGGGCATGTACGGCCTCACTGCGAACCTGTTCTTCTGGAAGTAAGCGCAGAGGTGCCTCCACTTGTAGATCGGCTCGCCTTCCCGGTATAGGTGATGACCATATTCGCGGAGGACGGCGCAAAACACCATGGCACAGGAGTCTAAGCTGCGGAGAGCCCCAGCGCTGAAATTAGCCTTAAGCCAGCCCTGAAATCCCTGAAGAAGCCTGTCTTGCAGCCCTCTAGTGCGTTCAGTCACAAGCAGGACTTGGTCAAGGTTTTGGGCCCGTTGGAAAGGACCTGGCTTCGTAGCCTCCCCCACTCGCACAAGGCCTCCGAGGCAGAACGAAGCGGCATCAATCCGCCTGCGTTGGCGACAAGGCTTAGTTGCCTCGACCAAGGCGGCTGCAAGCAGGTGGTTAACAGGCCGAGGGTAAGGCCCTGCAACTTTAGTCCAAGATCTGCCAGAATGTTTGCAGTACCCTCTGAGAGTAGGGTGCTTGGCACAGCACTCGCATCGCACTCGTTGACCTGCTAGCGCTGTGCTGGTAAACACCCGAGTGCGTTTCCTCCAAGCGCAGCCAAAGCGGCAGCAATCGTAGGTGAAGAAACTTCCACAAGACGGCTCACTGGCTAAGATGGCTTGCCACTCTCGTTGCTGCCACAAGAAAGAGGAGCAAGGATTTTCGATCCAGAACGGGACGCCAACATTGACAGCGGCCTCGACTACTCGCGCCGCGAAGCGAGAGTGCTCGTTCCCAACTCGAACCTTCTCCTGCATCGCCCCCCTGCAGTCAGGCACTCCCTGAGGGAACTCTTTCGAACGCACAGGTGGATGCACAGCTCGGCTCATGCTAGTGCAGTCGGGCCCACCCCCGACTCCGAGGAAGGCCCCGCACGAGATGAGATGCAACAGAGCCACCTGCACAGCAGGCGCTCGCAGATCCTCTGAGGCGTCTCGGCAGACCTCAAACGTCAACACCCAGGTCGAGGTTTGTTTGGCAATGGCTCGAGCGACCCCGTAGCTTCCGCAAAACAGGTCAAGGTATCCAGGTCCGGAGCAACCCCTCGGTTTGTCACAAACTGACGCGGCTTGAAAGACCCCAGCAGGTCGATGGCTTTGCGAGTAAGGCTGGCACGGCCTTCACAGCGTGACTTGGCACAGGCCCTTTGCACAAGCCCGGGAATTAGAGGTTGGTCCGGTGGCTCTGGGGTCTTAGAGGCTCTAACTCCGGGACTGCGGGTAGGGCCAGCTGAGGTCGGAAGGCCCTCGAACAGACGGCCAGCAGCTGCGTAGCCGTTCCTTGCAGTGCAGGGACCAGGGATGGGGCCTAAACCACAACACCCCGAACTAGGGTTAGGGACCTCAACCAGAGCTACAGAATTCAAGGTCAGGGACTAAACCGAAAGAACCGAAACTAGGGTCAAGGGGGCTGGTGTTGCGCTGATCGACCGGTGTGTCGGGATTGGTCGCCACTGCTCCTCTCACATCTTGGGCTTTCGGGCTCGGGACTAAACCGAAAGAACCTGAACTAGGGGCGACGTGGCGATCTACAGAAGGCCCGGCAGTGGTACCGGAACAGGGCCTCATCATGTTAGGGTCTAGGGTGCCTCGGCCTAAACCACAACAACCGAAACTAACCGGGGGCGGGTGAGTTGCGGTCTGACAACCACGCCCTGCCCTGTCTTCGAGGCGGCGGCGGGCTTCCCACTCAAGCGAAGCATCGGTAGCATAAAGAACCTCAGCGCGCCGGGCCCTCATGTTGGTAGAGGCGGCGGCAACGAGTATGGCGCTAGCCCAAAGCTCGTCCCTGAGCCGGTCGCTGAGTTTGAACACTTGATGCCTTGGCAGGGCCCGACCTTCAGTGTAAACAAGCTCGAGGCATGAGAGGAGCCTTCTGCGGAAAGAGAGCAGGCTAACGAGGCTCCCTGCAGCTATCTCGAGGAGCGCCCGTGTGGCAACTCCCAGTTTGGCTATGTCACACACGTAAGCAATGACAGGCAATGCTCGGGCAGGGTTAGCCCTGATGTCACCGCTCAGGCCATCAACAGTAGCGCCCCAAAAACTGGCTTTGGTCTGCTTCTCAAAGGCCTTGTCAGGGCTCCTGGCAAGGCCGGCTCGGCCGTACTGACCCCGCATTGCTGCCAGAAGTCCAGCTGAGCGTCTCCCTTGCTCACCCTGCGGAGCGTCACGCTTTGCTTTTTCGAGCACTACGAAATCGTCGATGCAGATGCCTGCCATAAGGGAAGCCCGGCTGGGCCTACTGTCCAGGGTCAGCAGTTCAGCAAGACTGACCTCCCCGGTCTGCAACAGCATGGCGACATGGCTGGTCTGGCCATAGCTCACAGCATTGAGGTCGCCCATGGCAAGCGTTTTAAGGGCAGCATAGTATCGAGAGTGGCCTTTCTCGGCAGCTTCGAAGCAGGAGAAGAGTCGAGCCTCGCTGGCCGGCAGGGATCCCGACAGCACATTCCTCTGAGCCCTCTGATCGCTCACAGCGAAATAGTAGTAGTAATCCTTCAAATCCTCTCCCCCCATTATTAAGACTTCGTCAGGGCGAAGGCTGAGGGTCAGCAAACTGCTGAAGTTGGCCAGAGTGCGGAGCCAACGGCCGGTGGCTGATTCGCGCATATTCTGACACCGAGCATCTAGTATCATTCTATCTTTGCTTTGATTTTTGATGATGGCGAAAAGCCCGTTGGTGAAGCGGCTGTCGAAAGCCGAGGCCGGGTAAAAGGCCAGACGGTCACTGGAGTCGAGCATACGCAGCACGGCCAGCTTCTCCGAACGAGAAGCTTTGAACTGAGGCCTGCGCAGGGGACCTTGCACCTGTCCTGGAGGCTTCATCCAGTCTGCAGGCCTTTCGTAGTGCGCTCGGCTCTCCCAATCTAGGAAGGGCCTGGGGTCAAACGTGGGCCGGCCGGTCATCTCTCCAGGTTCTTTGCGCACACTGGGTTGCCACTGGAAGTGAATATGGCTTCTTCAAACTCCGCAGAGGGGTCTTCAAGCAGAAAAGCGGCGCTCCCCACCTTGGCTGCAGGGGTTGCGCCAGGCAACACGGCTTCTTCGCCGGAGCAGCGCGTCCATTCAGGCATGTGGGGGCCATAGCTTCTGACTGCGACCCCTAAACTTTGCCCAATGGCCTTAAGCCTCTCCAATTCTGCTTCGACGCTCTCGACTTTGGCCGCAGCACGGCCCATCTCGGCAGGTCCTACTTCAGGATGCAGGACAAGTACTCGCACTTTGGTTTCCAGGCGGCGGACAATGCCCCTCTGCTCTCCAGTCAAGGGTTGGCCCAGCGCGAGGTGCGGCGGGCAGGTGGCAGGCTGTCCTAGACTAAACCAACTAAGAACAGCTACAACCAAATACAGCTCGACAAGTCGCACGGCGGCGACGGGAGAGGGATCCTCGATGATGTCTGCTGGCGACCTCGGGATAGGGAAGCGGCATTGGGAAACCAAGTGCGGAAGGAGCAGGGAATTCCTGCTTGCGCGGTCTGCACGCAAGGCCTTGGAAAAAAGAAGCAAAAGGTGTGGAAGAAGAAAGAATCCACCTCGGCAGAGCGTTCCACAGGGCTGCTGGCTGTACGGGATTCGCAGCAGCCCCGGGCACGCGAGGCAAGTCTTGAGCGGGATTCAGCTCGGGACGCTCCACGTCCATGCGAGCAGTTCATGCTTCGGCTTTCGGGCTGGCTCTGGGCTTGCCCTTGGGCTTTCCTTTTCGACGCCCCTTGCCCTCGTCTGTTACCTCTGCGGTTTTCTCGGGCGCAGTCGTCGTTTCCTGGCGCAGGAGGCCTGACGGCTGAGGAAACGCTCTCTGGTTTCCCAGTCGCTTCCGGCGCTCGACGAAGTCGTCCACTTCCTTCACTTAATGCACCAGCAGTTCCATCATTCGGCCGTCGTAGAGGCGAGAGAAGGGCTGTTCCGAACCGCTGGGAAGTTGGCGATTCACAAAGCTGTGCTGTGGAGCCGGCTCTTCCAGGAGCATGGGTTCTGCTAAAACCCATGAGCCTCGGTCCAAGGAGACCTGCTCCGTGGCCGCTAGACCAACCAGAGCTCTGGCAAGCCCCTCGTCGTATCTCTGAGCTTTGAGGGCATCTGCTATGCCACTGAGGATCCGTACCTGACTGTGCTGGGGTACGCCTGGATTCGGGCTCGGGATTCCACCCAGCCGCGAGCAGAGATGGGCACCACTGAAGACCCGGCTTCGGCCATGCGCCGGAGGATGCCATCCGCCAGCTCCTTGGGTCGGTCCCGGAGGGATTGCTTGAGCACTCGCAGAGCTGCCGCGTTGCGTCGGCCGCCAGTTGCAGCCACAGAGCCAGACTCGGCGGAGCCAGACGCTGGCTCGTCCAGCAAAGCTTCCAGAGTTTCCGGCTTTCGCTTCGACGCCGTCAGGCTTTCGGCAATCGCTGTCAACTTGTGTGTGGCAAAGGCCACTTGGTCTGCAGGCTCCGGAGCGACGGGCACTTCGACGTCCACCTCTGCCTCGTCGCCTGACTCGTCCAGCGGGCCAGCCCTCATGACTCGAGGCTTGGCCGGCTTGGCGCCCTCGCTCAGGCGGCCCTTGTTGAGTGACGTCAGTCTCGCCATCTCGACCAGGTGGGCCTCTGGCACCCCGGCCATGCGAGCGCTTTGGACAACGGCAGGGTCCAGAACTGACAAAAGGTCGGTCTGAACAAGTCCGCTGAGGCCAGGCGGCCTTTGCAAAGGAACTCTTGTTGGAAACGCATGAGGTTTGGCAGAAGGGGCTGAAGCGGACTGCAAGGCAGCTAGCTGGGAGGAGACCTCGGCCAATGTCTTCATGATGCCTTCCTGTTACTGGGCAAGGGCGGTCACAGTGGGCCGTTTGGCCTTTGCGGGCCGGGGCACGCGGCCTTGTGCAGGGGGTGGCTCTGACACTGACACAGCCGTTTGGTATCCTGACCGCTCCTCGCTCAGGGCAGAGGCCACCCACTCTTTTGGCAAGCACTTCTGTGGCGACGGGGAACACTAAAGGTCGCAAGGCGTCGAAGGGAGTGGCCTCGACAGACAGAACATCGGCTGGCGCTAAGGACTCGGCCATTGCAGCCTGCAAATCCACGATCACAGCGTGGACAGCGGAGAGGTCTTCGGGGCTGACCCATTCCCCACTCTCGGACCAAGCAACGGGATTTGCTTGGACAAGGGTCGAAGGCCCGACGCCGTCCCCTCCAGCTGCCCGCATTCCCTGAGCAAGCAGGTCGGAGGACAAGAAGTCTGCCGGCACGCACAACAGAAAACCTTGGGGTCACCACGTAGCACAGGCAAGAAGAGACCTCGGCGTCTCCCTCTGAGGCCGGTGGCCAAAATTCCAAGATGTCCACCGTTCCGTCTTCCACGCTGACCAATGAGGCTAGTTCCATCACTGCAGTTGGATAGGCGACCTGAGCCGCCCTGTAAGACGCAACGCTGAAACTGGCCGTCGGGGAGGCGAGCCCCAGTGCACGCAGGACGCAGAAAATCCGGCTTCGGAGAGCAAGTTTGGGCGTGGGCTCAGGCGTGACACACCTTGCAGACAACACCGCCAGTCCCCAGCTTTATGCCGCCCAAGCACGCTGGCAGTGGGCTCGAGAAGCCCCACTAAGCAGCCGACAGAGATCCAGAGCAGCAGTTGGCACAGGCGGGAACGCAGCCTCGATGTCCTAGCGTCGCTGGGCACGCAACGGTTTTTGGGAGACCTGACTCCCGGGCCTGCGGCCCTGCAAGGGGTAAGAGTGGGAATCGCTCGGACAAGCCTCAGGCGCAGTTGCTTTGCAGAAGAAGGCTGGCAGCCCACGAAGGCCCGGAGGCCGGCGAGGGGTCTGTGCTGAAACTCGCAGGCTGCAGGTGAGATGCAATCAAACTGCGGCCGGTGCAATGCTGGCGCTCAGGGCGCACGTCAGAGGCGGGCAAATCGCAAGCAGGTACCTCAGGCCCAGTTGCGCCAGGCAAGGGGTCGAAATTCGGATTCTTTGCTGAGCGGAAGGCCCTGTTAGGAAATTTCTGGTGCTTGGAACCGAAGTGTCGAGTCGACTTCGGGAGTGACCTCTTGGCTTATGCACGGTATCCAGACAGCCTTCGACGCAACGGCGAAGGATCAGGCCCCGCTCTGAGCGATGGTTCAGACACTGGAGCAGGCAAAGTCAGGCCCACAATCCTGAACAACACCCACCCCAATACCACACCTGACACAATTACCCCAAGCAAAAAAGCCGCAATGAGCTCACCGAACCCAACGCCCCGGCAGTGTTGAGGGCACCCGAGTCCCCACCAATTAGAACTAAGCCCCGAATGAAGAAATCGAAGTCCCTCAACTAGCTGGGGCCACATTCGAACCAAAAAGCTTGAGCCAAAAGTACATAAACACACACACACACACACAGAGACAGAGACAGAGACAGAGACAGAGTCAGAGTCAGAGACACCGAGACAGAGACAGAGACCGAGTCAGAGACAGCTTAGAGTTCTGGCCTCTGGGCTTAGGGTTTGGACCGGAAACCTCCATCGTAAAGTGCCCTGAAACCCCAATGTCCCTTAAGTAAGGAATCGGCTTTGGGCTCGACGAAAACCTTAGCTCATCAGAGCCATCCTGCGGACTTTGAGGTACAGGACCTTTAGTCGCCTCGTAGACCCCTAAACCGTAGACCTAACAGGGTTTAGGGTTTAGGGTTTAGGGTTTAGGGTTTAGGGTTTAGGGTTTAGGGTTTAAGGCCCCTAACCCTTCGGCCATCGGCTTTTTGATGGCGGCTCACAAGCAGCTGCTGTGCAGTGTAGCCTGCACGCACTGTGTCTCAGGGATTAAGGGTGAGTTAGGGCTCAGGGTTTAGGGTTTTGGGGTTTCAGGTTTTAGAGTTTAAGGTTTAGGGTTTAGGGTTTAGGGTTTAGGGTTTAGGGTTTAGGGTTTAGGGTCGAGACTGGTCCACGCATTGCTGGTGCTTAAGGGAGTGGGGAGTAACGTGTAGAGACGATTTCGGGATGCATGAGCCCGACAGCCTTAGCCCCAAAAGACTCAAACCCTGAAATTTACGCAACCCTAAGCCCTAAACTCTTAGCCCCTAAACCCTTAACCCTTCACCCTAAACCCTAAACCCTAAACCCTAAACCCTAAACCTTCAACCCTAAACCCTAAACCCTACACCACCAGGAAAGGCAGCACCTCGGTGATGGGCGAAGCCCCCAGGGATGACAAGCAGCGCTTCTCCAGAAGCTCTCGGTAGCAGCGCACCTGGGGGTCTTTTGTTTAGGGCCTAGGGTTTAGGATGTAGGGTTTAGGGTTGAGGGTTTAGGGTATAGGGTTTAGGGTTTAGGGTTTAGGGTTTAGGGTTTAGGGTTTAGGGTTTAGGGTTTAGGGTTTAGGGTTTAGAATTTAAAAATAACGGTTTAGGGTTCAGGAGTGAAGGTTTAGGGTTTAGGATTTTGGGGTCCTAAGCATCAACCCTGACCCCAGCTGGGCACCATCTGGCATCGCTCGTGGCGCGCGAGCTCCGCGGCAGTCCCGTCGCTGGTGGCGCTGTGGCCAAAACCTTTTGCGGGATTAGTTTAGGGTTTACGGTTTAGCGTTTAGGGTTTAGGGCTGAGGGTTTTGGACGAAGGGTCGTTTGGGATTAGGGCCGTTTGGGGTTTGGAGGTGAGAGTTGAAGGCTCAGAGTGGCGGATTGTTTGGTGGGTGAAGGTTTCGACGGTCCCCTGCATACCGAAAGACCCAAAACAACCAACAGCTGAAGACCCCAAAGCCCTGAACGCCCTACCTTGAATTGAAGCGACAGGCGCTCTAGCACTCCAGAAATCCGAGCTTTGGGGTGTAGGGTTTCGGGTATAGGGTTCAGGGTTCAGAGGGTTTGGGGTTGAGGGTTTAGGGTTTAGGGTTTAGGGTTTAGGGTTTAGGGTTTAGGGTTTAGGGTTTAGGGTTTAGGGTTTAGGGTCCCCAAGAAACTCAGACACCCCCAACATGAAGGAGATCGCCTTTCAAAGGAAGGCTACTCTAAGCTCTAAGCAGGGCCCTTGAGGGTTTAGGACTGAAGGTGTCGGCTTAGGAAGCCCTATACGGCTCTAAGTAGCCCTAAACCCTAAACCCTAAACCCTAAACCCTAAACCCTAAACCCTAAAACCCTCAACCCTAAACCCTCAAACCCCCAAGGCCCCCCAAAAGATGAACCCAAAGGATCATGCACCGGGAGGCGCCAATGTTATCACTCAACTTGAGAGTGGATCAGCCTGAGGATCTTTGGGTTTAGGGTTTAGGATTTAGGGTTTAGGGTTTAGGGTTTAGGGTTTAGGGCTTAGGGCTTAGGGCTTAGGGCTTAGGGCTTAGGGTCTAGGGTTTAGGGCTTCCTACATCAAGCCTTTAAACCCTGAGGAGTCGGCTAATCTAAGGTTGGAACCATGGGCCCTTGGTATGGTGGCCTGGTTCAAAGGGATTTCAACGGATCCGAAGTATAGGGCCCTTTTTTAATGTAGTGGCGTGTACAAGGGTTGTATAACAGGAGACCCACAATACGGCAGGCCTAAACCCTAAACCCTAAACCCTAAACCCTAAACCCTAAACTATAGGGACCCAAATGAAGGCCCCATGCTTCGGATCCCCTAGCAAAGCCCCTCCCCGACCGCCCGAGATGCGGCAAGGCTGCACTCCTCGCCAGGGCTGATCCTTTTCGGTGATTTCGGGGTTTAGGACTTAGGGTTTAGGGCTCAGGGCTTAGGGTTTAGGGTTTAGGGTTCAGGGTTCAGGGTTCCGGGTTTAGGGTTCAGGGTTTGGGCTAGCCTTCTGGGCGTAGGGCTCCTGGGTGTAGGGTTTAGGGTTTCGGCACTAGACTCAAGGCTTTTGGCTTGAGAGTTCAGGCTTGAAGGGCTTAATTATGGGTTTGGGCTTGAGGGGAACCCAAAACCCTCTTGCCCTCCTAACGCCCTAAAACCCCCACAACCCCAAAAAAAAACCTTAAGCCCAAACCCCAAACAAACCTCAACCCTCAACCCCCTGCTTGGTAGCTGAGGGAATATGAAAAGCAGGAAGCTACCCCGAAGTAAGCCCTAAACCCTAAACCTCAACCCTAAACACCTCAACCCTAAACCATAAAAACCCGAAAACCTAAACCCCATGCCCTAGAAACCCTCAACCCTAAACCCTAAAAACCCTACAAACCCTAAAACCCCTAAACTCCCAACCCTAAAAACCCTAAACCCCCACCCCGAAAAACCCCAACCCTGAACCCGAAACACCCCCAAAACCCTTGAAACCCTAAACCCTAATACGCCAGCCCTGAAAACCCTATACTCCAAACACCCAAAACACCCTAAAACCCCTGAACGCCCTAAAAACCCTACCTAAACAAACACCCTACAAAAAACCCTAAACCCTAAACCCCAAACCCCCAACCCCAAACCCTAAAACCCCTCAACCCGAAAAGCCATGTAAAAAAAAAAAAAAAACAAACTAACAACCCTAAACAACCCAAAACCCTAAACCCCAAACCCCGGTCCCAACCCCAAAAAAACTCAACCCTAAACCATCAAAACCCTAAAAAGCCCAAAACCCTAAACCCCAAACCTTAAACCCTAAACCCCCAACCCGAAAAAAAAAAACTCAAACCTGAACCCAAAACACCCTAAAAACCCCCAAAACCCTAAACCAAAACCCTAAACTCGAAGCCCTAAAAACCCTAAAAACCTGAAAACCCCAACACCTCTAAAATCCCCAACCCTAAACCCTAACCCCCTCAACCCTAATAACCCTAAAACCCTTAAACCCGAGAAACCCTAAAACCCTAAACCCCAAACCCTCAAACCCCGAAAGACCCTAAAAACCCTAAAACCCTAAAACCCTCCAAAAACCCTTAAAAAAACGCCCTAATCCCCTGAACAACACCCTAAAAGCCTTAAAGCACCTGAAAAACAAAACCCTAAAAACCCCTAACAAACGCCCTAAAAACGCCCTAAACCCCTGAAAACCCTGAGCCGAGGAGCTTGGTCGGGAAGTCGCGCCGGCCCCGCGGCAGGCGCTGCTTCCCAAATCGGGCGTTGCGGATCCCCGCGCAGGAGCCCTCCAAGAGCTGGCTTGGGGGGTTTTTAGGGTTAGGGTTTAGGGCTTAGGGTTTAGGATTCCCGGGTTCCTGACACACCAGATGGCTGTTGGCTGGAGACGCGGCACTCTGAGGCACTCCAGTTTCATGTCTTCGGTTGAGCTTGAAGATCACTTCTCCTTGATCATGCTGGTCACACAGTACCAGCTACTGAACATGAGCCCAAAAACATGACTCTGAAGTAGAACTCCAAGGCATGAAGCCGCGGTAAACAAAAGGGCGTACGCCCAGCTTCCGTCTTCAACCTGGACCCTCGAAGAGCAGGCGGATGCGCCGCATCCACGCTGGAGAGGCTTGCGCACACCAGGCTTGGAGCCACATATGTGGGGATTCGGAGTGTATAAGGTTTATGTGGCGCCAGGTACGAAGTGCACGGTCCGCTCTGCTGCGCAAAGAAATCGGCCACTTGGTGGCAAGAGTAAGGGCTGCAATGGGTCTGGGGTTTAGGGATTTCATAGCCGGGAATGAAAGAACTAGGTACCCCACAAACTTCCCTTGACGGGGAAAATGCCTAACTCCCCCAGTCCCTACGCAGAACCAGTAGGTTTAGGGCTTTGGGGGGCAACCCTAAATCCTAAACCCCAAACCCTAAACCCTAAACCTTAAACCCTAAACGCCCTAAATCCTAAACCCTAAGCCCTAAACGCCCTAAACCCCTAAACTGGCCTGTGCCACAAAGACCTTGCAGTGATAGAGGAGGGAGTCTTCCAGCCTGCAGTTCGGGAATTCAGGGTGAGGGTTTAGGGTTTGGGGTTTAGGGTTTAGGGTCTAGGGTTTAGGGTTTAGGGTTTAGGGTTTAGGGTTTAGGGTTTAGGGTTTAGGGTTTAGGGTTTAGGGTTTAGGGTTTAGGGTTTAGGGTTTAGGTTTTAGGGTTTAGGGTTTAGGGTTTAGGGTTTAGGGTTTAGGGTTTAGGGTTTAGGGTTTAGGGTTTAGGGTTTAGGGTTTAGGGTTTAGGGTTTAGGGTTTAGGGTTTACGGTTTAGGGTTTAGGGTTTAGGGTTTAGGGTTTAGGTTTGGGTTCGGATGCTGGCAGCGTGAGGCTCAGGGGTTAGGGCTCTACGGGTTAGGGCCTAGGGGCTTTTGGGGTTAGGGTTTAGGGTTTAGGGTTTAGGGTCTAGGGTTTAGGGTTTAGGGTTTAGGGTTCAGGTTTAGGGTTTAGGGTTTAGGGTTTAGGGTTTAGGGTTTAGGGTTTAGGGTTTAGGGTTGGGGCAGAAATTCACGACACCCGGCCCCGCCGCGTCAACAGATCCTTCTGGAAGTCGTCGAGGGTTTGATAGCCATCCAAGGCAACCTGCGCCAGCCCGAAAATTCTCTGAAACCCTAGAACTCTAGAACCCTAAAAACCCCACAACTCTAGAACCCTAAAACCCGAAATCCCCTGCAGCCCTAAAACCCTCAAACTTGACAAAACCCAAAACCCATAAAGGGGCAGGGGGGGGGGGGGGGGGGGAAGGGGGAGGGTTTTGGTGAAGCTGCCACCATACACTGGTCCCACTGAAGTCCGGCTAACCAGGACTTAGGGTTTAACTTTTTGGGTTCAGGGGACTGTTGTGAAGTGGAGTCTTTTTCGGTTGTTTTGAGGAGTGTGTCAACCAGATCCAGAAGACATGTCCTGTGTTGCCTGTGAACATATATTTGAGATCGTAGCAAGCAAACCTAACTTAAGTCAAGGAATGCTTTCCTTATTGTCCATTCCCCAAGCTAAGACAATACTACCTTATGGAACGTAACAGTTGCGACTTACATAGTTGAAGGTATTTAAGCTGAATATGATTTCTAATATTGAAAAACATTCTCTTCTGATATTCCAGACCAGTAAAGTAGTAGAATTGCTTTAGGAATGAAAGTTGACCTCCAACCATGTTCAACACGCCAATCAAAGCTGACATCTCAAACTTGGGGATAACAAACATCTAACTCATGATGATCGAACCCTATACAGCCGATTCTACTCACTCAAGAAAGGAGACCGCGCCTTCAAAGTTACAAACCATTGTCCGGGTTTAGGGTCTAGGCTTCAGGGTTCAGGGCTTAGAAAGACTGCTTTTTGGCAGCCCTTCGTTCTGTCCCAATGACCCCGGCCATTCAAGCAAGATGACTGACCTCCAACTATGCCAATCAAACTGTCAGACGGTTTTCTTTCGCTTGGGGGTAGGCTGGTACCGATACTGCTGCGACACTACTACTGACACTACACAAGAGGACTGTCGTGATGATTGCTGAGTCAGTGGAGACTGACCCTCTGGTGTAGTAACCCCCGCCCCCGAGGTAATTACTGCTCTTTCTGCCCACGAAGCGATCTTAAGAGGAGTATGGGAGGGAGGTCGTCACTTCAGCCCGAGCAAAGGCTTCAAGAAGTTCCAGGAAGCCGAGATCATGGTCGAAACCATGGCCGAGGCGACGGCGGTCTTGAACCACTTGCGTGTGAGAACTTTGCCCATCACGGGAAGTTGAAGTTCAGGCTGGCGCAGCGTTAATGTGCGGAACATACGGTCGTCCTCTTGCTGACGACACCTGTGCACCACAGCCTCGACGTCCTCGTGGAAGGCCACCAGCGATAGGCACTGCATAAAAAGAAAGGCAGCTGTGAGCTGCGGATGGTTTTGGCCCAAGTTGAAAAACAGCATTCTTGCCTTATCTGCGTTTTGCTCTGAGGCGAACACCAGCAACAAGTCGGCGGCAAGGCCCGTCAGTAGCGACACGCCATCAAGAAGAAAGTGCCAGGTCAGAAAGCAGCCATACCGTCTCTTGCACTTCTCGCAGGCTTCGAAGGCTCGTGTCAAGTCAGCAGCATCCCCTGCAGATCGGAGTATGGCCGTGACGTGTTCTAGCTCCCCTTGCAGCAGTACGCATGTCGCCAAATGGGGGAGTGCTACCAGCCATGAGGTAATGAACCACATCCCAAGATCCGTCAGCACCCTCCCAGCCAAGCCCAAGGCACTTGACGCAGGAAACCCGGCAACCCGAACCGAAGCCATCCACACCAGCACGGCGACGTCTGCCACGCCCGTGAGGCAGCAGGGCACCGCCAAGATCCACCAGGTTGCGCGGCTCGTCGGGCTTGACGTTAGCGTGGGTGGCGCTGCAGGCCTTGGCTGCCTAGCAAACCACAGGTGCAGCAAGCAAGAGGTGCCATTCAGCAGGACACTTGCCCCCATACAGGCCATGATGGTCAGAGACGCACGGCTAGGACCGAGTGCATCTGGCACCAGCACTGCGGTGCTGTTGGAGCAGACGGTTGCAACAACAAAGCCCGGGTATAAGATCGCCAGCGCCATGCCCAGTCTGTCAAGTCGGCGGGGTATGCTCAGACATCCTCCTAGAACGATGGCTGCCACGCATACGAGGTTCATCTCCGTAATCAGTTGACCATATGAGTGCGGCCCTTGGAGACTTGGCGAATTCAGTTCATTAAAAGGCGCCATCCAACGATACAGGAATGTGCAAACTGCGATTGGGGTCTGGAGACGCCACCATTGGCCGACACACGTCACGAGTGCCATACCCGGTGCGCAGATTAACAGCACGACCTCAAACCAAAACACAACTGGGAGCTTCCAGTGAAGCATCCGGTTCGCGACTTGCGACGCGAGCCGCAGTACTCCCAGCGACACCCAGCCCCAATATGCGCAGGTCACCGGCAGCCTTGCCGTCACCTGCGCGCCCACCGCGAAGAGCACCCGCGCCTCGCGCGTCTCGATGCTGAGAGGCTCCGGCCCCGAGCCGGCCACGATACTGAAGGGCTCGGAGCGGGCTGAGCGGAAGGAATCCACAGCTGCCATGCTGGGTTTAGGGTTTAGGGTTTAGGGTTTAGGGTTTAGGGTTTAGGGTTTAGGGTTTAGGGTTTAGGGTTTAGGGTTTAGGGTTTAGGACCCGAAAACCCTAAGCCCTGAATGCCCAGACGTTTCTCGTTCAACGTTACCTCAACCCCACCGAGAGGTCTATGAAAGCCCGAAGAGAGGCTATCTTCCAAGTTTCTGGTTTGGGTCTGGGTTCAGGGACTCGGGGGGAATTAGGGGGTCCTAGGACTATTCGTATGTTTCTTTTTGGCCTTGGGGCTTAGGGTTTTTAAGGTCTTAAGGGGTTTGGGCTTAGGGTTTTGGGGTTTTAGGGCTTGGGATTTTGGGTCCAGCTGCCGAGTGCCACGGACGCAAGCCTAGACCCACAACCCCGAAGCGCCAGACTACCCTTTTTCTGCGCCCCGACTCCGTTCAGAACCCTAAACCCTGAACCCTAAACCCTAAACCCTAAACCCTAATCCCTAAACCCTAAACCCCTAAGCCCGAAACCCCGAAGGGCCCCTAAAGCCCCAAGTCTTTTTTTAAGGCTCGAACCGAGGAGACAGCCCCCGCCAGGCTACAGGGGTTTAGGGTTTAGGGTTTAGGGTTTAGGGTTTAGGGTTTAAGGTTTAGGGTTTAGGGTTTAGGGTTTAGGGTTTAGGGTTTAGGGTTTAGGGTTTAGGGTTTAGGGTTTAGGGCTACAGGGCACCAGGCTCCTACGCTTGAGCCGCCCAAGACGAGGCTTCCTAGAGACACCCGAAGCTCCGAAACCGCGCTGCCTTTCGTTGGACCAGGTGCTCCTAAAGGCTGCTTGGGGCTTAGGGTTTAGGGTTTAGGGTTTAGGGTTTAGGGTTTAGGGTTTAGGGTTTAGGGTTTAGGGTTTAGGGTTTTAGGGTTTAGGGTTTAGGGTTTAGGGTTTAGGGTTTAGGGTTTAGGGTTTAGGGTTTAGGGTGTAGCACGGGTCAGCTGAACGCAATAGTGTGAAGACATGCCCACCCCAAGGCCACCCAAACACAACTCATTGCGAACCAAACCGGAGCCAGCCCAAGCCAAGCCAACCATTCACAACTCAAACATCGAACAGTTCAGAGGAAAGACTGAGAGTGCTTGGGACATTTGCGATTGGCTAAGGACCCCCCCCCCAGGTTTTTGCGCAGGGGACGGTCTGGGCCGAAGGGCCCTCTCATAGCAAATCTCAGGGCATGAACGCTGGGTCACCTGGGACCAGAAGGTTTGTGCGAAGGGGGGTCTGGGCCGAAGGACCCTCGCAATTGCCGATTGGGGATCACTTGGGAGGCCATAAGGCTAAGGATCCCCTTTTAGGTTTTTGCGAGGGGACGGTCTGGGCCGAAGGGCCTTCTCATAGAAAAACTCAAGCGTGAGTAGGTTGCAGCCTGGGGCCATAAGGCAAAGGAGGCGTGAATAGGTTGCGGCCTGGGGCTTATTTGGGGCCAAGACAAAGGACGGGCCAGCAGGGGCCTCCAAAGCGTTTCCAAAAGGGTTGAAGGGCCTCTCCAGGAACCTCACGGGCTTGCAGGGGCCCTCAGGGGCCTCCACGACCCTTCACGGTTTCCGGGGCCTCCCAGGGGCCCAGGGCCTCCAGGGGCCCCCAGGCGTCTCTGGGGACCTCCACATCCAACTCCGAGCTTTGCAGGAGTTTTCAAGGGGTCTCAGGAATGTCCAGGCGCCTGCAGGACCTTCAGGAATCCAGGCGCCTCGACCTCCAAGGGTCTCTCCGAGCCTCCAAGATTCAGGGAACCTCGAGCCTTTCAGGAACCTCCACCCAGCCCGAGAGTTCTCGGGGCCTCCGCAGGGTTTCAGGGGCCTCCAGGGGCCTTCAGGGGCCTCCAGGGGCCTCTTTCAGGGCCTCCAGGTTTCAGGGGCCTGCAGGGGCCTCCACAGGCCTCCAGGGACCTCCAGGGGCCTCCAGGGGCCTCCAAAAGCTCAAAGGGCCTCCAGGGGCCTTCAGGGGCCTCCAGGGGCCTCCAGAAGCCTCCAGGAGCCTCCAGGGGCCTCCAGGCCCAGGAGCCAGTTTTAAAGGCAAAGGACCCCTTGGAGGGTTTTCGGGTAATACAATATATCTGTGACAATGCCAGGCGACTCTAGCTTACCAACCCCTCAGGGGTGCGGTTGGCAGGCTCTGCAGCCCAGCAGAGCCTGCCCTGGTCTCGCTGAGCGCTCGACTGCGCCCGCCTACCCCAATAGAGCTTTGAGGGGGGGCGGGCGGGTTTAGGGTTTAGGAGCTAGGGGCTTTGGGTTTTGGGCTAAGGAATTGGCTTGCATGGCCTGGCCTGGAATGGGTCATCGAAGAAGAGCTGCGAGAGCTTCTTCGAGAACCACCCTTGCTTGCGGGGGGGGGGGGGGATGGTTCTGGCTGTTCTTGGCGTTTGTTGGGGTTTCTTAGGGTTTATGAGGGTTTCTTAGGGTTTCTTAGTATTTGTTCGGGTTTAATGGGGCGAGCGCGTAGGGGACGACCAACGGGTTGAAGGGATCCTTCCTTTGAAGCCGAAACTTCGGAAAGCAACACAAAAGCAGGAGCAATACCCAAAGAAACAGTATCCTCAAGGCCCTCTCAAAGTCAGACAGGGTCCCACGACATTGCGCGGCAAGCCACGTCCATAGACTCCATCCGCGACCCCCTTCACCTGCGAGGGTAGGAATCAGGGGCTTCAAGCCTCGGCCTGAAGGTTGGATGGCCCCATGATGGCCCTTGTGCATTGAGTTGCAGCTGTGATTCACAAAAGCAGCCGCCCGGATACCCTAAACCTCTTGAAAACACCAGTGAACTCTCTCCCAGTTCCTTCGGGGGCCCCCGAAGCCTCTCCGGAGTCTAAGGGTCGTTTTGCGTTGGGGGGGGGGAATCTTTGGGGTCGAGGAAACCTCGACTTGCCCCCAGAAGCCAACGTGGGGACCACATGGGGCCTTCTGCATGCAGCCATCGCGGGAGGCATGCGTTGCGTCGCGGAGCGCCGTCGCCGGCAGCAGCAGGAGAAGCAGCCGCCACAAGGGCAGGTTCATCAGGGGCAGGTGGGAACCCTTCACCAAATCCGCGTAAACCTTGTACTTCTATGAATTTATCAACCCTACCCCCTACCACCCCCTGACAACCTTCAGAATTTAAGCCTGGAAAAGAGCCCTAAAACCTAACCACCCCCAAAACCCTCGAACTTGAAGTGGACGCCGACCGTCCATCCTGAGGCCCCCATGTCCGTCGGCGCTGGGCTTAGTAGGGGTACTTACAGGGACCCCATTCTATACTCCCCTTAGAACCTTGAGAAAAATAATATTTTTAGTACCCTCTTGGGTTTTATACAAACAAAAAAAACATGATTCCCCAGCGGGATATAGTAGAGGGACCCTATTGATTCCCCACAACACATGGGGCAGGACATGAAAAGGGAGTTGGCAGACTGCGACACTTGGAGCCAGAACCAAGGCAGGTTTGGGGCTTTTTGGGCTTAGGGCTTGAGAAGTGGAAGGTTCAAAGGGGTTTAAGGCTCAGGTTTTAACAGGGCTTCGGGTCTGAGAAGTAGAAGGTTTGAGGGGTTTAAGGCTCAGGTTTTAAGACATTGCTAGCATCTTGGGTCCGGTGCCAAGGGGTGACATAAAGCAGCATGAATGCGCCGTCTGGAACTCTTCTTCCTTGGCGTTCCGGCGTACTTGATGAACTCGCTTTGGTGGCATTCTGCGTTACGTCGTTGTCCTTCGCTATGCCGTCTTGCTCTCTTTAACTCCAGCTACCGCGTTGGGCTCTTCTTCTATGCATTCTCGCACTGCCCTGCTCGACCGCATTATACATACGAACTCCACGCCAGGCGGCCCGAAAGCGATTGAGACAGCGAAAGTCCATCATGAGCAGCAGGTAACACTATGGTCACTATGCACGGATCCTGAGAGCTTTGTTGAAGAGCCTATTTCACTCGAGATGTCAAAGCCCCAGGCGCGCTTTTCGCAGGACGCTCCGCAGTGCTGCCTCGCCCTACACGCAAAACCACAGAGAGGCCTCTGGCGGAAACCAAGAAGCACTCCTTTCATAAAACTTCGATGGAGTCACAAGTCTGATCAGAGCCGCCTACTACGAATGGCCCTAAAGTTGGCCTCGAACTGCGTGCTGATCGCCTGGAAGGCGCCCACGATGACCTCCTCACCGAGCTCCGTGGCCTCCCCTCGCTGTTGGGCGCGCTGCTGGCGGTGCTTGGCCACCGAGGCCAGGGCCCTCAGGAAGAACATGAAGTCCTCAAGGGTTTATGGTTCATATATGGTTCATATTCCCCAATAATTGGGGATTATAGCTAGTATAGGGTTATCATGTACCCTGGTAGGGATTATCGTAGTATAAGGTCATGAAGAAGGGCCCTCGGGAGGAACGTGAAGTCCTCGAGAAGTGTCCAGTATTCGGTGTGCGGGATCCTGTTGTCGTGCTCCAGCGCATCGACCTGGCCATGCTGGTAGAAGTCCAGCAGATAGGCGTTGAGCCGCACGGCGGGCACGTCCGGCGCGACCTCCAGCACCGGGAACATCTCAGGATCCAAGCGGAGGTCATCCCGCAGCTCGGAGCAAAGCTCCTGCAAGCTCACGAAGTCGTGCTTGCGGCCGGAGAGCGCCATGAAGGGGGATCGCAAGGCTTTGGAGGGAGTGGAGGTGCAGGGCTGCACCTTGCTCAGGGGGAGGGCGCAGTTCGGGTTCTCCAGGCTCAGGACCAGGCGCTGGAGCTGCCAGAGCGCGGCTTGCAGCATGATCCTGGATTTCTGCCTCCTGGGCAGGAGCCAAAAGGATGTCCATGATGAGGTTATTCTAAAGAGGACGAAAACATCAATTCACATAAATGCACAACTCAAGGAAAAGATTCTTTGATACCACCTGGGTCGCACAAGAATATGGCCTCAACATACAAAAACCGACTGATCAGGCAAGCCTCAAGATGCTCGTGATCTTCTCAGGCAGAGGAGGCAACTCTACCACGGAGGACTTGAGCCTCTTCTTGAGACGCGTCCGAGAGTGCCATCGCTCAAGGGGTCGGCGATGAAAGAAGTTGCAGAGAACTGCCACCAAGTCCTTGCGCGGGCCCTGGCACAGCTCCGTCAAGACGCCTCGCTCCTGGAGAAGTGAGACGAGTGCGAAGTTCCCTGGCTCCTCCCACCAGATGTGCGCCACAAAGCCCGCGTAGTCCGTCACCTGAGGCGGAACACATGGGGACGAAATTCAACCAAAGAGGACGGGAGGTGCAAATGTTTGTGATCAACCCCTGTCCGGCCGGCGCCTGTCGAGAAGGTCCCAGGAAGCCTTCCGCAAAGAGATGCCGGCCGAAAAACTGGAAGAGGTGTGCCTGTTGGAAGGGAATGCTTGGCGATGGGCAGAAGAAGGGGCAAGTGGCCAGACGACCAACTGCCCGCGCCACAGAGTCTTCCGCCTGCGGCAGCACCTGGGCTTTCATCAACAGCCTCAAAGTCAGAGACGCGGTCAGGGGGATGCTGCCCTCAATCCTTGGCAGCTCACCGACCAGAAGCCTCTGGACCTTCTTGCCCGGAAGGCCGAAGAACACGATGTGGCCCCGGAGGTCAAAGCCGCGCCGGCCCGCCCTCCCAGCCTCTTGTTGGAATTGCATGGGGCTCAGAAAGAGGGAGTCCCCTGCAAAGACGGAGGTCTTTGAAGGCATGTTGATGCCGAGGGCCAAGGTGGACGTCGACACCACCACGCCCAAGCGCTGCATGCGAAACAAGCGCTCCACCACCTGCCGATAGAGCGCGGGCAAGCCAGCATGATGCACACCAATGCCATAGAGAAGAAGGCTGTGCAAGGGATGGCCAGGCTTGAAAGGATCTTTGATTAGGTCAAACTCCTCTTCCAGCTCAGAATTCGTCAGCTGAGTGCGTCCCGGTGGAGTCGCCGTGCACTCCCGAGGAATCCCTTGTAGTAGTGCAATGGCCGTGGCCAGGCTCTTGCGCTGCTGCACGTCGTCGAACTCTTCCGGCTTGAGCACCAGAACGCCATCTTTCCCAACTCGGCCCTCGGGTATTGGAATCAGATTCCGTTGTTTGACCAAGGCCTCAATCTTGGACTCGATCTTCTCATCTCGGCGATACTTCGCCACCTTTGCTCGCAGGTAGTTGCCCAATGTAATGGCCAAGCATTCACATCCACCTCGACTGTCATGGAATACGATGGCTGGAAGCATGTCCGCAGTTTGCAGCTCCTCAACCAAAGAACCAAAGCGAGCCTCCAAGTACTCTTGTGACCCCTTCCGCAGGCCCTCCTCGATGCATCCGAAGGCTGCACCTGCCTCCTCGGTCAGCTCATGAACCACCTGGGAGCTTACAAGGGTCCCGTAACATAGATCCCCAAAAAGTATAGGATCCCCCCAGAATAAGGACCTCAATAAGGGACCCCTAAAAAAGATCATTATAGATCCCAAAATGGTATAGGATCCTCTTGTAATAAGGACCTCAAGAAGGTACCCGTAATTTCGGAAACCCCCACCTCAACCTGCACGTCGCGCGCGGCCCGGTCGAAAGCTTCTCCCAGTGACTTGGACCACTGCTGCACCTCTGGGCTGGCTCGTAGCAGGGAAGGAGGGAGTGAGGTACCCTATATAATCCCTTAAGGGTATATAGAGGGGTAAGTGACGCACCCTCTATAATCCCTTAAAAGGGCCCTTCCCTCCTTCCCTACTACGAACCAGCGGGCACCTCCTGCATGCTGAGGTTCCAGGAGCCCTGTGGCAAGGAAGCAAAGTAGGCCTCCGGGGCCAAGGCCTGGAGGTCAGCCTTGGAGCTAAGCACGTCATAGAGCTGCAGGGCATCCTCGGGGATGAGATGGAGATTCTCCGGCCTGATCTTCTCCCGCGCGGAGGCGTGAACGGCGGGTTGAAGGGCGAAGAACGGGTGAAGTCGACGCAGATGCTCTCCATCAAAGACCCACGGCTGAAGGTCGTTGAACCGACCCACCTGCTGCAGTACGTGAAGCTCACGTTTCTGCTGAGCTTGCAGCTTTCGCATCCAGGATGTGAAGTCCTCGCTCTGCCCCAGGGTGGCCGACAATGCCAAAATGGGGCAGGGTAGCAGCGACAGGATCTGCTCCCAAACCTCTCCAGTCCTCACGCAAGAGAGTGACCCGACCCCCACTGCAAGAGCATGGGCATTGCACATTCTTCGCAGAAGTTGCTACTGCATTCAGTCACCCACCGCCCCCAGCCTGCAGGCAGAAGCACCGCTAGAGACGTAGAAGCAGGGCCCCCACTGGCACAAAATGCGCTAGAGAAGATGCGCGCAGAAAGAGCGGCGCGGGTGGTGGGCGTAGTATTGACAAGATGATATTAGATGCAAAGTGGCAATCGGCGCGACGTGTTGCGATTGTGGCACGAAGTGCTGAACCTCTGAACTCATCAGTGTGAAGAGTTAGTGTTAGTGTGGAGTGAGTTCACGGGAACCGCCCTCCCCCCAAACGCATTTTCGCACTCTCTTTAGACTTCGCCGCCAGGACCTTTGAGGTGATAGCTTGTATGAATGTCTTTGCCCCTCCCAATACGCTGTAACACGCCTGCGCTCTGACATGCTTCCCCAATACCTGCATGACATCCATGTGACGCCGATCTCATTCTATCACGACCAGGCGCAAGACAAAGCCACAAACGAAAACTTGCCTACGGCGCAAGCAAGGTACTCGCCACCAAGGCAATGCACCTCGTCCAGAATGGCATACTCCAGCCGCTCGACCCATGCGTGCATGGCCGCCGTGGGGCTCAGCATGTAGATGACCAAGCACTGGGGCACCGTCACCAGAATCTGGCACTCCTGAAGCCGTTCCGAGCGCCGGTCGCGGGTGAAGATGCCGCAGAAGGGCCGGCCGTCTCGGTAGGACTTCTCGAAGCGGGCTTCGATCTCGGCATGGACTTGGTTGGCAAGTGCCTTGGTGGGACACACATAGACCACGATGCCCTCGTCGCTGGTCCTGAGCGCCTTCTCCATGACGTAGAAGGCGATGAAGGTCTTGCCTGAGCCCGTGGGCGCCTGTACGAGGGCTGATTGCCCTGCATCCGCGACATCCAGCAAAATGGACTGCCAGCCATCCGGCTTGAAGCCCTGCACACGAGGATCCGCTGAGCCCACCGGCCTTGCCAAATGCTCAGGCGCCGTAGCCAGCTGAAACCGGAAAGGGCAGCCGACATCGCCTCCTTTCTCCTTCTTCTCCTTCTTGGACTTGGAGTCCTTGGGCTCCTTCCCGGGCTCTAAGGCACTTGCAAGCACCGGCATCTTCAAGTGCTTCGATGCGAGCTTCTGGAGCTTTGGAAGGAGCTCGGCGTCCTGTATGGCCATGGGCCCACCACAGCTTCGCAGGATCTGCTGCAAAACCTGGAAGCTGCGCTTCTTCCGCGATCCGTCTAAAGGGCAAGTCTCGTCCAGGTCTTGACAGGTCTGCAACCCAAGCTTGCCTCCCTCGAAGAAAGCCTCCCGCTGTCCTTCCGCCCACCAAGCATGCAGCTGCTTCAGCAGCTTCGCAACCTGTCGGGACTTCGATGCCTCGTCTGCATGCTTAAAGTCCTCCTTCAGCGTGCTGATCTTCTCCAAGCTTTGCTTCAGCTGCTTCTGCTGTCGGGACGCCTCGGCTTGCTGCTTCACCTTGTCTGCCCGGCTGGGGCTGCCCTTCTTGCGCGGCTCCTTCACGCCACTGCCTGCGAGACGCGCCAGCGCGGCCTCTCGCAGCTCCTGCAACTTGGACTTCTCCAACTTCTCGCTGATGGTCTGGCGCGGCGCCGGGCTGCCCTGCAGCAAAGAGTCCAAGAACTTCTGGCTCCTCCCCGCGCTCTGCTGCGCCTTCCGCTCGGAATTGAAGGCCGAGATCGTCATGCGGAAGCTCAGCAGGATGGGGAACGCCTTCACCGCCCAGCAGCTCGTTGAGGTGAGCCAAGCTCTTGACTTGCTCATCGGCGTGGCTGGGGTCCGTCAGCCTTTCCAGCTTGAAGGAAACTCCCCGGGAGGAGATCGCGAACATCCAGCGTTCCCTCTTCTGCTTCGGAGGAATCTGCACAGTGCCATCCTGCTTCAGCACCTTCAGAACTGCCTGAAGCCGCATCTCGTTCTCCACACGGATCTTCTGCATGGCATCACCTCTCTTGATAAGAAAGGCGTCCGGCTCGGAGTCGTCCAGCGGCGTGCAGCTATGGAAGTGATGCGGGCTGTAGTCCCTGAACGAGCTCTCAGCTGACCAAGCCGTCTGCCGAGGCCTGTCAAACATGTCGCCCAAAGCGCCGGGAAGCCAAGACAGCTCCCTCTCCAGGGATTCAAGGGCCATGGGAAGAGGATTGCCCTGACTGCTCGGTTGGGGACCTGTCTCTTCAACCTGCCCTTCCCATGGCACCTTCCGGCGCAAGCCTTCAAGCGACGCGTGGAGGCCTGTCTCGCCAAGCTCCTGCCAAAGAACCTCCGCGGACTCCACGGCGCCCGGGAAGCTGCCCAGGTCACCCTGCAAGCAGCAAGCCGTGATGCGATGGAAGAGCCGGCCGTCGAAGATGTCTCCCAAGGTTCCATCAAACTCAGCACCGCCTCGCGCCGCGTGCAGCGCACGGGTCATGGCAAAGTGGAGCTGGTCCAAGAACTGCGGAATCTGAAGCTCGGATGGCAGGGACGGCAAAGATTCGGAGGAGATGCAACGCTCCTCCAGCGGCAAGGTCTCCGCTAAGGCCAGGCAGGTGCAGAAGACCGCGCAGAGCCCGCGCTCTTTGGAAGTTGGCAACATCTCTCTCAAGGCCAAGAGGCACAGGCTCCGTCTCAAGGACCCTTTCAAGGGCGGCAAGGGCCTTGGGTCTGGCAGCTCAATGGTGCTCTGGAACAAGGACGCCAGGCGCTGCTTGAAGAACGCGAAGGGAGTAGTGCAGCATCTGAGCCTCTCCAACTCGAAGTAGTTCCCGCGAAGCCGCGCCCTGGTCGTGGACAGCGCCTCCAAGTCCAGCACCGGCAGGTCGATCTGGCTCAGCCAATGAACGAAGAAGCAGGATCTGATCTGGGAGCAGTCCTGGAGGGCGTTCTGGACGGCGTTCTGGGCACCCAGGTCAGGGAAGGGGCAGTTGAAGTCAGTCAAGATGTAGGACGGGTCTGTGGCTCTGACCAAGTCCAAGATGCCCCCTTCACAGAAAGAACCTGCCAGACATTCTTGCAACGTGGCGCTCCAGCACCCCACAAGCTCCTCGAAACCCTCAACCCAAACCCCAAACCCTAAACCCTAAACCCCAAACCCCCCCCCCCACCTTGCAAGAGATGATGATTCACCTTAGGCACCTTCGCTCGCCGGAGGTGTTCGGACAGGAGCAACCAAAGCAGGCGTTGCCTTACCGGTAGGAAGGCCACCTCCTCTGAGAAGAAGAAGACGTGAAGCTCCAGGCCTTTGGCAACCAGACCGGCCAAGAACCTTTCGGCGATGTAGATGCATTGCAGCCACTGGCCCCCGTGGCTCCAATCGACCGCATCATTCCACCCAACCTTTCAGCACAGAGCACCGCCGTCCACAAGCACCGGATGCTCGGAGCCGAAGCAAACCAGCAAGTCCAGGGCACCTCCGGTGAAGGTGCGGTCGACCACATAGCCCCGGTAGCGATCCAAGAACCTGAGGCTCTGCAAATTCATTGCAGTGTTGAACTCTTGACTTGGACCAAACATGAAGATATCATGTCAAGTCACCTGAGGCCGTCGATAAGAGTGATGTGTTCGTTGATGTGTTCTTTTGCTGTTGCTGCGGGGCGCGGCTATGTTGGCGCTCGCTCACTCGCTCGCAGGCTTTTGCTTTTTCCTAGCTGCGGCTGCCGCTGCCGCGGCGGGCCCCTACTTTTTGCTGTTGCTGCAGCACTCACTCACTCATCACTCACTCGCGGATTCTTGTGGTTGCCGAGCTGTGAGGGAGAGAGGAGGTGGGGGCGCGTTTGTTTTGTTGCTGTTGCCGCGGGGCGCCTCACTTTTGCTGTTGCTGCTAGCCACGGGCCGTGTTTTCTGTTGCCGGGGTGCAACCAAAAAGAAGTCCCACCGGTAAGAGTGTCTACCACCAAGGTCGAGGAACGTCTGATCGTCGGAGTTCTCTTCCGGCGGCTCGTCTTCCGAGGCAAGTCGTGTTGACTCTGCAGAGTCAGCCTCACTGCCGCTGCCATCGACTGATTCGCCATCGGATTCCATGGCTGATCAATCAGTGCAGAAGCTGTTGCATGTTATGGCCTAGCTGGTCATAACACCGAGAAAGCTGACAGGCGAGGGCGACTAGTTTGTAAACATTCTGTGATCCATTATTGCATGCTGTGCCGGTTCTCGTCAGAGTTGCCATGGGTATGCAGGCACACAAGAAGCACCCATCAGTGACAATCTCCTGCATCTCAACTCCTTCGTAAGCCAGACCTTGCCAAAGACGGAAAGCTCAAGGAGCAAGGCTCACAAAATGGACTCGTTCACGCACAGCCTGCTCAAATACATAACGTCGTTCCACGACTGAACGCATCTCCCCAACACATCTCCTACTTCGATGCTAATAATGATGATGGCGATGATGGTGACAAAAGTCTTTCTGGAGATAACGACCACGTGTCGGACATGCCGTGGGGGCAGGGCAACATTTGCGTGGTGGTGTGGGGATTTGAGGCTGCCTTTTCCTTGCATGTTCCGCGGCACTACCTTACCACAGGGGTGTGTGGGGGATGTTCTCTTGACGAATTCAAGGTGAAGAGGACGACTACTCTCAGCTGGCGCTTCATGGCACCTCTGGCCAATGGTTGGATTACAGAGGTCAGCGATGAGCTGCCATGCCATCCGCTCTCAAAGTCGGCTGCACAAGTTTCCCGGAAAAAAAGGCCTGCAGATGCTACGTCTCCAACATCTGAAACATTCAAGTCATTCGTGTGCAAATGCTACTTCTCAGTTCTAGGCTTCCCTACGGTAGTTCAGTGGTAGATCCCATCGATATTCCACAGTGCAGGCGGCCAAGTCTGCACCGTCTAGTCCCGAGATGGCTTTTGTTCCGCGCCTGACGAGCTTCGAGCTCCACTTTTTTTTGAAGCGGACGCCCCTTTACCACATCAGCAGCACAGTGGGCCAGTCTATTGCGACAGAGACAACTACTTTGAGAGTCAAACTGTACAAGCCAGCGAGCGTAACAGAGGTCGTGACTACAAAGAAGCAACCGCTAGCGCAGAGGCCCTTATTGCACGACAACTTAACGTAAGGCCAGCAAGGTGAGACCAATGCAAACAAGAAACTACCGGCACCAATCACTCAGCTGCCCGTCACCCATAGCAATGCTGCGCCACGTCTGGTACAGACATTAAGCGAAAGTATGGGTAGGCCGTAAGGCAAGGAACCTCCGTCACCTAAACTGCCCAACGCGTCCGTAGGGACAGTCCCACACAAGCGCCTGGGCCGTAGCAGTAGCATAGCACTCAGTACACCCTTTGGCAGTTAGGTTGACAACTGTGTGAATGCACAGAGAGTTGAGACCAAAGACTTGTTTTACCACACAGTAGCAGGATAGCCCTCGCAGCACGCGGATGCGTGCTATGAGGGCAGAAACCTCGCTGCGTTGCTCGACCTGCAGGGTCCGTGTTATGCAAGTGACGCAGTTTAAGATCCATGTAACTTAACTGCCCCGCACAGCGGCCGGTTTTCGCTATCACACACAGACCATTAAGGACGAAGGCTGGCGCTGTTGGGCCTGCAGCCTCAAAAGCGCGCCAGGCAGTTGCGCAGCGAAACGTGTTCCGCGGAGCTGCAAAGGGGCCAAGCAGAACCCACTATCCCAGAAACCAGTTTTTGGAGAACGTTTTTATGCAATTTGCAGGGACTGGCCCAGTGACTGGCCAAGAGGGGGCCTTCTTGGCAGCCTGCAGCTTGCGGTTGCAGGGACTGCAAGCAGGCTTCTGGGCAGCTGCAGCTTGGATGCCACAGAGCCTGCAAGTAGGCTTCCTTGCTACTGGGCCTGCGCTCAACGTGTTTAGTCTCCAGGTCATCAAGCGAACTGCAGGTAGGTCATTACTCTTACTGCCCCGCGCAGCGGCCGAATTTTTTTTTGATAGCACACAGGCCACGCAGCGAAAGGGCTGCAGGGACCTGCCCAGAGGCGGACTTCTCGGCAGTCTGCAGCTAGGACGCTACAGGGACTGCACGTAGGCTTCCTTGCAACTGGGCCTGCTCCCGGTCCGGGGAACCCATAGACTTCAGGTTCACGATTTCTCGCCGTGCTGCTGCCAGGTCCCATGTAACTTAACTGCCCCGCGCAGCGGCCGGTTTTCACTATCACACACAGACCATTAAGGACGAAGGCTGGCGCTGTTGCGCCTGCAGCCTCACAAGCGCGCCAGGCAGTTGCGCCGCGAAACCTGTTCCGCGGAGCTGACAAGGGGCCAAGCAGAACCCACTATCCCAGAAACCAGTTTTTGGAGAACGTTTTTATGCAATTTGCAGGGACTGGCCAAGAGGGGGCCTTCTTGGCAGCCTGCAGCTTGCGGCTGCAGGGACTGCAAGCAGGCTTCTGGGTAGCTGCAGCCTGCAAGAAGGCTTCCTTGCGACTGTGCCTGCGCTCAGCGTGTCTAGTCTCCGGTCCTCAAGCGAACTGCAGGTAGGTTGTTGCTAAGTGGCTACAAATCAATCGTCCCTGACCTACCCCCCCACGGCGTCGGAATTCCGGACTTGCGATTCCGGAGTTTTTTGGAGTTGGAGGCTGCAGCAGAAAACTGCGATTCCTTACTACTGCGCTTGCAAGGATCATTGCCCAAAGCAATCGTTCCTGACCTACCCCCCACGAAGTCGGAATTCAGGGCCACAAGACCAAGGCTTGGGATTAATAAAACCCCCGACAATAGTGGAAAGCCCAGCGGGCCCGGGACCTCGGTGGGCCGGACTTGCGACTCCGGAGTTTTTTGGAGTTGGAGGCTGCAGCAGAAAACTGCGATTCAATAACTACTGCGCTTGCAGGGATCATTGCTCAAATCAATCGTTCCTGTCCTACCCCCCACGGAGTCGGAATTCAGGGCCACCAAGGGCCGGAGCGTGGGATTAATCATAAAACCCCCGACAATAATGGAAAGCCCGGCGGGGCCGGGACCTCGGGGCCCGGAATTACCGTTCGCAAGGATTTTGGAAGGTCCCAAAAAGTCCCTGCACCAGGGTTTGATCCAAATGTGCCAAATCCAGATGAATTCATCTGGCTTTGTGAAGGCTTTTGAAAGATCCAAAAGGTCACTGCAGCGGGTTTTTATCCAAATGTGCCAATTCCAAATGAATTTGCGGTTTGGAGGTCCCGAAACCTCCAAAACGGCTTCAGCAAGGCTTGTTACAGGCTTCTGCAAGCCTTCAAATTATGCTTGCAAAGGCTTTGAGCCACGTGAACAAGCCTTGTAAATGGCTTTGTGAAGGCTTTTGGAAGGTCCCAAAAGGTTCCTGCGCCAGGATCCACATGTGCCAACTCCCAATTAAAACTCAAAGAGCGCCTTCCAATTGCGCCTTGCAGGCAAGAACGGCTTCAGCAAGGCTTGTCGAAGCCTTGCTGAAGTCGTTTTGGGGGTTTTACGAGGCTTGTCGAAGTGGCTCAAAGCCTTCAGCAAGGAGATTCGGAAGGCTTGATTGAAGAGGCTTGAAGAAGCCTTGCTGAAGCCGTTTTGGAGGTTTCGGGACCTGCAAACCGCAATTGGAAAGTGCTTAAAGACTTCATCTGGAATGGGCACACTTGGGTGAAATCCTGGCGCAGGGACCTTTTGGGACCTTCCAACAGCCTTCCCAAAGCCATTTACAAGGCTTGTCCAAGTGGCTCAAAGCCTTCAGCAGGCTTGCAGAAGGCCGTATTTGGATGAAATCCTCGCGCAGGTACCTTTTTGGGGACCTTCCAAAAGCCTTCCCAAAGCCATTTACAAGGCTTGTCCAAGTGGCTCAGATGAAGTCGTAAAGCACTTTCCAATTGCAGTTTGCAGGTCCCGAAACCTCTAAAACGGCCTCAGCAAGGCTCTTGCAATCAGCAAGCCTTACTATCCTTGCTGAAGGCTTGCAAAAGCCACTTGGACAAGCCTTGCAAATGGCTTTAGGACCTTTAGGAAAGCTTTTGGAAGGTCCAAAAAGCAAGGCTTCTTCAGCCCTTCTGCAAGCCTTCCAGTATCCTTGCTGAAGGCTTGGACAAGCTTTGTAAATGGCTTTGGGCTTTAGGAAACTTCTGCGGCCCGGGGACTCGGGTCACGGTGAGTTGGTGAAATTGAAGGCCTTTGGAGGCGTTTTTAAGGCCGATCCTGAAAATGCCCCCTCCGGGGTTCGAGCCCGGGGCCTCGGATCAGAAGCTCAATCGCTTTACCATCAGGCCATTCGGTCTGTGCCTGTCACAAGGCAAATAAGCTAATAATCCAGACTGAAGCTTGAAGCTCGCGTTTTGGGCTCGGCCCGGGTCCCTGTCGCGTTTTTTCTCAGTTTGTCCAGCTCAGACGTTATTGGTGGGGACTTCCAAAAGGCCTTGTTCTGCACTGTTTGGACAACCCTGCAGCACCCGGGCTTTTGGAAGGTCACAAAACGTCCCTGCGCCAGGAATTCATCCTAATGTGCCAAGCGCAGATGAAATCATAAAGCACTTTCCAAATGCGGTTTGCAGGTCCCGAAACCTCCAAAACGGCTTCAGCAAGGCTTCTTCGAGCCTCTTCAAGCCTTCTGCAAGCCTTCCGAATCTCCTTGCAAAGGCTTTTTCAAGCCTTCTGAAAGCCTTGGAGCCACTTGGCAAGGCTTTTTCAAGCCTTCTGCAAGCCTTCCGATTCTACCTGCTGAAGGCTTTGAGCCACTTGGAGAAGCCTTGTAAATGGCTTTGGGAAAGCTTTTGGAAGGTCCCAAAAGGTCCCTGCAGCAGGATTTCATCCAAATGCGCCAATTCCAGATAAAGTCATAAAGCACTTTCCAATTGCGGTTTGTAAGTCCCGAAACCTCCAAACGGCTTCAGCACGGCTTCTTCGAGCCTCTTCAAGCCTTCTGCAAGCCTTCCGAATCTGCTTGCGAAGGCTTTTTCAAGCCTTCTGCAAGCCTTGGAGCCACTTGGCAAGGCTTCTTCAAGCCTTCTGCAGCCTTCCAATTCTACCTGCTGAAGGCTTTGAGCCACTTGGAGAAGCCTTGTAAATGGCTTTGGGAAGGCTTTTGGAAGGTCCCAAAAGGTCCCTGCACCAAGATTTCATCCAAATGCGCCAATTCCAGATAAAGTCATAAAGCACTTTCCAATTGCGGTTCTTCAAGCCTTCTGCAAGCCTTCCGAATCTGCTTGCGAAGGCTTTTTCGAGCCTTCTGCAAGCCTTGGAGCCACTTGTCAAGGCTTCTTCAAGCCTTCTGCAAGCCTTCCGATTCTACCTGCTGAAGGCTTGGAGCCACTTGGAGAAGCCTTGTAAATGGCTTTGGGAAGGCTTTTGGAAGGTGGCACCAGGATTTCATCCAAATGTGCCAATTGCAGATGAAGTTAAAAGCACTTTCCAAATGCGGTTTGCAGGTCCCGAAACCTCCAAAACGGCTTCAGCAAGGCTTCTTCGAGCCTCTTCAAGCCTCTGCAAGCCTTCCGAGTCTCCTTGCGAACTGTTTCTTGCCTTCTGCAAGCCTTGGAGCCACTTGGCAAAGCTTCTTCAAGCCTTCTGCAAGCCTTCCGATTCTACCTGCTGAAGGCTTTGAGCCACTTAGAGAAGCCTTGTAAATGGCTTTGGGAGGGCTTTTTGGAAGGTCCCAAAAAGTCCCTGCACCAGGATTTCATCCAAATGCGCCAATTTCAGACGAAGTCATAAAGCAATTTCCAGTTGCGGTTTGCAGGTCCCGAAACCTCCAAAACGGCCTCAGCAAGGCTTCTTCAGCCCTTCTGCAAGCCTTCCATTCTCCTTGCTAAAGGCTGGGACAAGCCTTGCAAATGGTTTTGGGCTTTGGGAAACTTCTGCGGTTGAGGCCCGGGGAATTGGGTCACGGTGGGTTGCTGTAATTGAAGGCCTTTGGAAGCGTTTTCAAGGCCGATCCCGAAAATGCCACCTCCTGCGTTCGAGCCCGGGGCCTCGGGTCAGAGGCTCAATCGCTTACATTAGGCCATTCGGTCTGTGCCTCTCACAAGGCAAATAAAGCTAATCATCCAGACTGAAGCTTTGAAGCTCCCGTTTTGGGCTCGGCCCGGGTCCCGGTCGCGTTTTTTTCTCAGTTTGTCCAGCTATGATGTTATTGATGCACCAGGAATTCATTCTAATGTGCCAAGTGCACAGCAAGGCTTCGACAAGCCTTGCTGAAGCCGTTTTTGCCTGCAAGGCGCAATTGCAAGGCTCTTTGAGTTTTAATTGGGAATTAGTATATGTGGATCCTGGCGCAGGAGCCTTTTGGGACCTTCCAAAAGCCTTCACAAAGCCATTTACAAGGCTTGTTCACGTGGCTCAAAGCCTTTGCAAGGATAATTTGAAGGCTTGCAGAAGCCTATAGCAAGCCTTGCTGAAGCTGTTTTCGGGACCTCCAAAACCGCAATTGGAAAGCCTTCACAAGAGTTTGAAGGTTGGCTGAACAAGTGGAGGCTGCAGCAAAAAGTGCGATTCCTTACTACTTCGCTTGCAAGGATCACTGGCCAAATCCATCGTTCCTGACCTACTTAGTTACGGAGCCGAATTTGAGGCCGTAAGTTGGGATTAAAACCCCCGCCAATTATTCTTCCATGCCAGAAAACTGGACTCAACGTCTCTCAACCGTGAAAAGCCCAACCCAAGAACTTCAACCAAGAAAAGAGAATGGCCCCCCCCCCTTTGGGCAAAGGGGGCTTAAGCCCCCCTTTAAGCCCCCCTTTAAGCCCCCCTGAAGCCCCCCTTCAAAGGGGTCCCTGCAAAGGGGGTCTTTTCGGGGGGGCGGGGGCAAAGGGTCAAAGCCCTTAAGCCCCCCCTTAACCCCCCCTAAGCCCCCCCTTAAGCCCCCCCTTAAGCCCCCCCTTAAGCCCCCCCTGAAGCCCCCCCTTTAAGCCCCCTTAAGCCCCCCCCTTAAGGCCCCATTTAAAGCCCCCTTTAAGCCCCCTTGAAGCCCCCCTGTAAGCCCCCCTTGAAGCCGCCCTTTAAAACCCCCTTTTCGCCCCCCTTTAAGCCCCCCTTTAAAGCCCCCGCCCCCTTTAGCCGCCTTAAAGCCCCCCTTTAAGGCCCCCCCGTTTTAAGAGGCTTAAAGCCCCCCCTTTGCCCCTCTTTTTAAGCCCCCTTAAAGCCCCCCCTAAAGCTCCCCCCTAAAGCTCCCCCCTGAAGCCGCAACCAAGCCCCCTCTGTGGAGGGTTTAGGCAGCAGTTTAAGAGGCCTAAAACTTGCTGGGCCTCTGGGCAGCAGTTTAAAAGGCGTAATACTTGCTGGGCCTTCTGCGGAGGGTTTAGGCAGCAGTTTAAGAGGCCTGATACTTGCTGGGCCTTTTGTGGAGGGTTTGGGCAGCTGTTTAAAAGGCGTAATACTTGCTGGGCCTTCTGTGGAGGATTTAGGCAGCAGTTTAAGAGGCCGAATACTCGCTGGGCCTTTTGTGGAGGGTTCGGGCAGCAGTTTAAGACGTCTAAGAGGCTTAATTCCTGCTGGGCCTTCGGTGGAGGATTTAGGCAGCAGTTTAAGAGGCCTAATGCGAGCATCGTGTTTGCACATGGGGGGGGGGCTGCGCCGCCCCCAACCCCCCCGCTTGTTTAAGCCGGGCAAACTCGCGTGGAAGCATATGAATCATGTCCAAAACAAAACAAAACATGGGGTTCTCGGCTTAGCCCCGCGCCACGTCACTGCTATGCAAATGGGGGGGGCTGCGCCCCCCCCCAACCCCCCCGCTTTTTGCTGCCGGGCAAGCTCGCGTGGAAGCATATGAATCATCTCTGAAACAAGACATGGGGTTCTCGGCTTAGCCCCGCGCCACGTCACTGCTATGAACTCTCTGCTCCTTGAAACTCGACTAATGAACACAAAAAACAAAAGAAGAAGCGAGCGGGGTGGAAATGCCCTTAAGCTCCCCTTTAAAAAGAGTCTCACTTCTCTGGTTTCGAAGAATGAAACCCAAAAAACAAAACAAGATTCGAGGGGGGTGGAATTTAGAATACATCCCCTTCTTTCTTTTCGTAAAGGGAAATGTTTAGAGTCTCACTTCTCTGGTTTCGAAGAATGAAATCCAAAAACAAACACCAAATGTATAACAAGATTCGAGGGGGGTGGAATTTAGAACACATTCCCTTCTTTCGCTTCGTAAAGGGAAATGTATGTTTAGAGTCTCACTTCTCTGGTTTCGAATAATGAAATCCCAAAAAAAGACAAAAATGTAACAAGAGTCGAGGGGGGTGGAATTTAGAATAAATTCCTTTCTTTCTCTTTTCAAATGGAAGTTAGAGTCTCCCTTCTCTAGTTTCGAAGAACGAAATCCAAAAAACAAAACAAGATTCGAGGGGGGTGGAATTTAGAATAAATCCCTTCTCTCTCATATTCAAGACAAAGTAATGTTTAAGTCCCCTTTTTTTCAGCCCCCTTAAGCCCTCCCCCTTCAGCCTATCTAGCCTCCTTTTAAGCCCCCCTTTAAGCCTCCCCCCGTTTAAGCCTTTTAAGCTCCCTTCAAAGCCCCCTTGAAGCCCCCCCTTTGAGCCCCCCTTTAAGCCCCCCTTCAAGCCCCCCTTGAAGCCCTTTAAGCCCCCCTTTAAGTCCCCCCTTTACCTTCAAGCCCCCCCTTGAAGCCTTCCCTCTTAAGCCCCCCTTTAAGCCTCCCTTTAAGCCCCCCTTGAAGCCCCCCTTAAAGTCCCCTTTAAGTCCCCTTCAAGCCCCCCCCTTAAGCCCCCCCTTAAGCTCCCCTTAAGTCCCCTTTAAGCTCCCCCTTGAGCCCCCCTTAAGTCCTCCCTTAAACCCCCCCTTTAAGCCCCCTTTAAGCCCTTTAAACTCCTTCAAAGGGTCCTCCCCCTTTGCCCCCCCCCTTAAGCCACCCTTAAGCCCTCCCTTCAGCCCCCCCCTTTAGCCCCCCTTTGAGCAAAAGTGATGAGTCCAAGCCAAGAAAACTCCAAACTCCAAACCTCGAAACTTCTCAACTCCATACCCTGGCCAGATCCTAGACCCCTGGACCCCAGACCCCGAAACCCCGAAACTCCTGAACCCTAAACCCCTAAGCTCTAAACTCCCAAACCCCTCAACCCAGCCATCCGAAAGCTAACCTCAGCGCCTTCAAAAAAAACCATCCAGCAATTTTGGGCAGCGTCGCGCTGAGCGTGCAGAAGCTTGTCCGAAGCAGCCGTCTTTGTCATTCTGCAGTGATGCAGAACTGCAGCTGTGGAGGTCCGTCCTGGCGAAGCCAGAATTGCTCTGAAAGCGGGGTCGCCCGACTTCCCGGTTTTGTGCAGATTCGTTTGCAAGACAGCAGAATGAAAGTTTTTGGCAGGCTTGAGCTTTGAACAGCAAAGATATTCAAGCGTGTTGCAGCGATTTCAAGTTGCCATGTGCCCTATGAAGAAGATTTTGGGAAGGGCGACGTCCCCAGCGACAGGGTTGTGCACGTGGGTTTGGAGTGGGTTCGACCATGTTTTTTGAAGGGACTGTGTTTGGGGTGGGTTCGGCGTGGGTTTGGGTGGGTTTGGCTGGGTTTGACCATGCTTTGAATGGACTGGAGTGGGTTTGACCGCATTTTGAATGGACTTGGGGTGGATTGGACCTGTTTAGAAGAGGTGCGGGTGGGTGGGGTGGGTTTGACCGTGTTTTTGAAGGTGGAATGGCTTTGGGGAAAAGGGCAGCGATCCGGTTGCTTGCGCCCGCCGATGCCACAGCTTGAAACAACGTTGCTCATGCAGACAGTGCAAAAGCAGCAACAGATAGCACAAAATAATGTCATTGGCAGATGTTGAATAGGTCAGTCATGGTCGCCCCATGCAGCGCCAGAGACTGAAGGTGACAGCTCAGATCTTTCGCCAACAGAGCAACTGATGTTGACACAGAGGCAGCAATTCGCAACTTCAGGCCAAAGAACTTTATCTCCAAGATCCCCAGCAAAGATCTTTGTTCTGAGCTTAGTTTTTTGCTCACATGTGAATTCGTTGAGTTTGCACACTTCGTGAGTTTTTGACTCAAGGCCTGCGAGTGAAAAAGACGTGTTCTGAGTACACAAGGTTCTAGTTCACAGGGAGTCTGGAGGCCAAACCCAAACTTGCCTCTAGGCACTCACAGAGTCCTAACAGCCACCACCATGCACAGGCACCACAAGGCACAAACTCCGTACTGCGTGGAAGAAGAAGTTGTAGGAAGACTGCAGGGTGAAGCCTGAGTCTGTGGAATTGAACACGCCCCCACGAGAAGTTAGTGATGCTCACACGAGGAGTCCAAGAGGTGGACGTGAACGTGGAAGCTCGTTTGCCTATCATGAATGCGGAGACAAGGCGAAGGTTAGACCCTTTTCCGGGTTTGGGACAGGCAGAAAGTGCCCTTTCTGCAGCAATCTAGTCGCTCCCTCAGCCACCGTGAGGCAGCAAAGTTCCCTTGACTTGCTTGTCTTATCTATTTGGGCCTTTTCAATTGTACGTTACTGCACTCTACTGCTTCCATGCTGCTTCCACGCCTTACACTTTTCACCCACAGTGTTTCAAAACCTGAGAGCTGGCCTACTTATGTTATTTATTGTTCCGTGGTGGTTTCTGTAGCGCCTTTGCTGGGTCTTCGGACCGGAGGGCCAATCTCTCATAGGCATGTGCTGGGTCCCAGGACTTGTAGTTTGCACAAAGTGCTGTCGTTTCTTGACAGACTCGACAGACCACCTGGATGTGACCAAAACAGTCCCACAGACAGAATTCTGAAGAAAAACTGAGTTCGAGCCGAGTTCTGGGTTGAATTCGGCAAAAAATGGAAAACGAGAAAAAGTGAAGGTTTAAGTGCAAGGCGAAGGCGAAATCAGTCAGCAGTCATCAGTCATCAATCATCAATCATCATCATCATCATCATCATCAGCATTGAATCATCATCATCATCATCATCATCATCATCATCATCAATCATCAGTCGTCAGCAGTCAGCAGTGTTATCAGTGTCAGTTATGAATCATCAGTCTGAGTCTGAGTCAGTTTCGCAGATGCAATCACTGAATTGCATCAAAAATTTCATGGTCTTGTGTAACGGTAACGTTTATTATCATTTGTCACTATCATGATGCATGAGTTCATGATGATCATCATGACCATCATGACGACATCATGATCATCATGATAATCATGATCTCATGAAAAATTTTCATTATCGCAGTTAGAGTTGGAATCACAGAATGGCGATCATTTTGAATCATTCATCATGTCATTGAATCATTCGTCTTCATCATCTTTTTCTTTTTTCAAATCATTCTTCATCAGATTCAGATTCGTCAGTGAGTAAGTCATCAGAATCAACACGTTTCATCGTTTCAATGGGAATTGGGAATCGAAATGAGATCTGGAAATACGACGTCGACTTTTGAGCCGAAGATTGTTGTCAGGGATTCACAATAGTCATGAGTCATGACATGAAACCATGACCTCGCGAAATCAATGAATCAGTGACGAGTTGACGAGTCATCAGTGTAGTGGCAATGTTTGTTGATCAACGAGTGCTGACTGCGAGGCAGCGAGCATTGGCAAGCGCATTTCAACTCGGCACCGCTCGGCGGCGGCAAATGCGATTCGACAACCCCGCCCGACGACAACTCGACAAGTTAGACAAATTGACTCAACGTTTTCGACTGTTCGACGATTCCGCTCGAAGATTCGACGATGACGACGACGGCTCGAACCCGAAGGAAGACGACAATACGACAACGAGTGTTGTTTTGAAAGCTGCGACTTTGAGACATTTTTGTCAAACCGGATGTAATAGCCAGACTGCTAGGCAGCCAGCATCAACCGGGCCGTGTTCACTTGCTCCAGGGCTTACTGCGTTCATGATACAAACCGTTCCACGCGATTCGTCTATGCAGTGTTCTTCGAATGTAGACAACGTGGCGCAGGGCATAGTGTTTTGGGACATGGTTGCTTGATTCGTGACGATGTTGTCAATTTTTCAATGTTTCCAGAGTTCTTGAGAAGCTGACACCGCTGACGCCCTTGCTTGCCGGCTCCGAGCTTGCGTCGGGACCTTATTCTAGTCTTACATTCACCCAAAAACCCGTTCCTGTTCTTCATTGTTCTTCTGTAGCCTCAAGAAGTCAACAGCTATGCGTCTGTACGTTGACACAAGACAAACAGCAAGTTTGCAGTCAATGCACACAGTCAGATGCAAAACTGCGTCAGACACGTTATGGTGTTGGCTGGCATCTTTGGGACTCACTCGTGTGGATCGCCGGCGGGTTTACATTCCGCATAAAGCAAGAAGTGATTTCCTGAACAGCTATGGTGCAGAAACTGCCGAAAAAATCTGCAAACATAACTTTTGGTCTTGGAAGCACCTCCTTTGTTCATTTGACAGAGTGTTCTGGTAGAAGCTTGCAAGAACATACCGTGCCAACAAGTGGACACTATATAGAAATGGCCTTCCTCCTGTCGAGATTTCGCCAGGCGGCTTATTGCAAGATCCGGATAACGCTGCAGCAGATGCTTTGCAGGACATCGCCAAGCTAGAAGATGCTGTCACTGTCCGCCCTGCGAACCCTGGCAGTGCAGAGATGCGTGGCGTGTTGCAGGAAGCAGCCGTGGCTTACTTTGTCTCACAGCTAAGGCATTTTGAACAAACAGCTCCAAGGCTTTATGTTGCCAGGGTGCCTCGCAAGTCGCTTGTTACGCTGTTGAGCCGAGTGCAGGGAAAGCGTGCACCTGCACTGTCGTTGGCTGAAGAAGTGCAACACTCACTGGCAAATTGGATGACGCCGAAAGGTTTGATGTGCTTTTCTGTTGTGGCTGCAAACCCTGCTCGTGCCAAGACAGCAAGCAAGAGCATGCTGGCTTCGACGGATGTTGCAATTGCAGTGCACCAAGTGGTCAAGATCAAGAAGCAACGTGTCTATGTTGGATCTACACCATTGAATGTGTCCTTCTCGGCTGAGTTTTCTGTACTTCCAGAGAAAGTTCCCCTTGTTTCGACAACTGGAGTTTTTGATGCGGCAGCCCTGCAGACTGCGATTGCGTGGGATTTCGATCCTTGCCTTTGCTATGCCATTTCCGTGCAAGGCAGCTTGAAGATGGAACAGGGAATGTCTTGTCTTCTGCAACAACTGGTGGCAGCGCCAGATGGCTTGCAGCTTAACGAGCATTCTTTGGCAGAACACGAAGACCAGTTGCATCTTCTGAAGGACTAAAGTTTTAGTTTTCAGCTTGGGTAAGGGTGGGGCTTGAAGAAACCCTGAAGAAAATCCGTTTACACATGTTAGAAGGGTTCGTCTTAGCTGGCAGAACCATGATTTTGGCAGCTTGCTCCAGGAACACTGTTGGGAGAGATGTTTGGCAACTTACAGATGCTGGGCGCAAGGCAATCGTAACATGCTATGAAAGTTCCAAAAAGCCCACTGTTCTTGTCCAGTTGCGGGATGTACCTGTCACAGAAATGAACAAGTATAAACTCATAATAAGTTTAGACAAGGAAGGCTGGACAATGCGAGTCGTTTCCAAAAAGGAGAGTTGCGTGCTTCGAGCAGAAGAGGCTGGTACTTGGCGGATTCTGATTCGAAGAAAGAGTGGTGTGTGCTGGCTGGAGCAACTTTGGCAAATGTCAAGCCGTTGTACCTGCAGCTGCTATTGCAAGCTGGCAATCACAAGAAGAGAGTTCCTTACCTGGCTGCGGCGATTGTGTACTACAGCCTATCCAAATGTCGCAAAGCACACTTAGGACTCAGGAGGACTCACCTTCGCAGCGCTTCCTGCCTCATCGGAATCCTGTTCCGCCTCGGCACCGTTCGCCTTCTTCCAGCCTTCTGCGGCAACACACGCAAGACTGCATTACCGGTCTTACGAGCAGCTGTGTTGGAAAGAACATACATCATCCAGCTTGCCTAAGCAAGCTGTGGAAACCCATTCAGGCACCAAAGAAACGTCGGCGACTCCGCCGGTTGGTCAGCCTTGCGGAATTTTAGAGAAGAAGCAGAGCACCCTCCAGGACGGCCACGCCTAAGAACCTTGCTTGGGACCCATTGCCAGGAACCCTCAAGCACTCCACGATGAGATGGAACAGCTTGCTGCCAAGGAAGTTCTGCCCATAACAACGCCTGCCCAGAGGCCCAGGCAAAATTTCTCTGCCGGAAGCTTATATGGGTTCCATCTGCATTTGCTGATGCCAGACGATACTGTCTTACATCCCAATTTACTTCTCCAGAAGGCTTCTTCTGGCGATGCAGAGGCTCAGAATGGCACTTGTGTGCAAAGAGAGGGTGACAGACAGAACGCCGCAAGGGAAGAACGATGTGCTGACATAAAGAAGGAACAGGGGCGAACCGTGCGGTTTTGGACTTTACTATGGCACCTTGCTACAAAGACAAAAATCTGACAGGCTGGCAGACAACATGCACAAGGCCTGCGCACAACATTGATGGTCGCAAATGTACCAAGTAAGTTTTGTTCAGTGTGGCTGGCAGTGCAGGTATGTGTTGCAGAATGTTTGTTAACACTGTTGAATAGACCCTACATCTGCTTCAACGGCCGGAAACTCTTCTCCAGCACCATCTTCTGCAGGCACGAAGTGCTGGAAGCAGCGTCGTTGGGCAGAGGCGCAGAACGTGTCTTGGCAGCAGGCCGGCATTTGCGTCGATGCTTCTTGGCAGGCTTTGTGTCCTCCAGGCTTCCAATCATCGGTGTGACCTGCTTGAATGGCCTGTCTCTTGCGTGTCCGTGGAACAAAGTCAGGGTTCAGCAGTTGCTGTGGACGTAGATTCATTGTGAAGAGATTCTGTTACACGGTGGGCATCTAGAAACAGTCTGCTTGCGTCACTAGAACCGGCAAGCGTCAGGTTTTGCATCCCAACTTGAATGGCTTCAGAACTCGGAGCACACCCATGTTCAGCATCAAGGTGTCACTGGCTTTGGCCAGCTCAGTCACGGATGTCGTCTTTCAGGTATGCATTTAAAAGAGTCGTGCTGCAGAAGCATGGGTCTTTTGCCAGTGCGCTTGTGGAAGTGTTTGGTGCCAATTGTGCGCAGTTACTGCGGGGGCACTCAAACGTGTCCTACGCTTCTTGTGTCTTTCTGGGGTCGGATTTGGCTTCACTTGAGGCACATTCTCCAAACCCCCAGCAAAGGGCCTACCTTGTCCCAAATCAATAAGTGTTGTCGAAAATCCCCTTTCCCCAATGGCAATGTTGCAACACGTTGGTCATGTCAGACCGACCTTCGGCATCCAACATTGCCATTGGGGGCTCGGGGGCACACGCAAGGGCTTGTGACCGGAGACAAGCATCCTTTTCCAGGCTCTTCAGGCTCCAAGTCCTTGCGATTTCAAGGTAGCTCTCAAGGTCGGGCTGCGCTGCTTACTGCGTTCTGCAGACCCTGCATGTAACACTGCAGCAACCTGCAGACCCTGCAGACCTGCAGCAAGCATGCGGACTCTGCAGCAAGCCTGCAGGCCCTGCAGCAGCCTGATGCAGCAAGCCTGCAGACCCCTGCAGCAAGCCTAGCTGCAGGGTCTGTAAGCTGTCGGCAAGCCTGCAGACCCTGCAGCAGCCTGCAGGCCAGCAGCGCCTGCGGGCAACCTGCAGACCCTGCCGCACGCCGCCCCTACAGACCCTACAGCAAGCCTGCAAACCCTGCTGCCTGCCTCTCCCCCAGCCTGCATGGCTTCCAGTCTTCAATTACTTGGGCATTTTCCTGCATTCACACAGAGTCCATTTCCCCTTGTAAACACAAAGGCTTGAAGGCCCCAGAGTCTGCAGGAAGCTTGAAAGCCCCTGACCTGTAGAACTGCAAATTAAAAGCCAGGTGTCACATGCTCCGCGCTGTAGGAAAAGCTGGATTTTTCCGCCAGTCTAATTTCATGAAAACTAGTACTACACGCTCCGGGCTGTGGGAAAAGCTGGATTTCGCCTCGGGTGTAATTTCATCAAAACTGGTACTACACGCTCCGTGCTGGGGAAAAACCACAGTGTACTACATGAATGCATAGTTTTTTCAAAACTTTAAGGTTCATGTAATGTTTCTACTTGGAATCAAGGTACTACACGCTGTTTTCCCGCATTTTTTGAGTGTAGTACTCGTGTACAGGTCTGCTACACGCGCTTTCTCAAGGGTTATACGGTTTACCAGTCTTTCAAATACTCAAGTAAGGCCTCACAATCCCCTTCAAGGGCTCCAAAACCTCATCAGGACCTCCCAGAGCCTTTTTTCCACTTCTGCGGGCTGCCCGTTGGAAAAATCGCTGAAAAACGTGGTATCGCGCGGGTCCACATTCAGGACCGACAAACGACGAGAAACATAGGACGCATCAGAGTACCCCCCCAGTGGCAACCTGAATGGCGCCTATATGAATAAGTACAGGCCCACCACCGACCGCTTGCCACGCAGCGGTGCATTTTTATTGTCTTATGTCGGGAGCGGTCCTCACGTCGGGCAAAATTTCGGCGAGCTTCAAAAGTGTGTCTTCTCATCAGAAATCGCACAGTTTTTGGCCTTCATTTTGAGGCCAGAAATTGGGTCCCAAAACTGGGTCTGCCTGATTCGAAACTCTTAGAGAAGATCCCATTTCGGGCTTCGCTTTGGGGCCCAAAAATAGGACCCCAGAATGGGCCGTGAAACGTGGCAAGTGTGCTTTCAATTTTGCGGAGACACGCAAAGCATGCACCACATGTTTGGGTCGGGCGCAAAGATAATCAGCGGTCGCTTAAGACTGTTGGCAATAGCGTTATAACGGAACAAGTATTGCACATGACAAGCTGAATTGCAACTGCGGGGGCACTCAAACGTGTCCTACGCTTCTTGTGTCTTTTTGGGGTCGGATTTGGCTTCACTTGAGGCACATTCTCCAAACCCCCAGCAAAGGGCCTACCTTGTCCCAAATCAATAAGTGTTGTCGAAAATCCCCTTTCCCCAATGGTCATGTCAGACCGACCTTCGGCATGCAACATTGCCATTGGGGGCTTGGGGGCACACGCAAGGGCTTGTGACCGGAGACAAGCATCCTTTTCCAGAGCAAGAACAAGTGCTTCTGCACCAAGTGTTCTAAAGCTATGTTGAAAGTGAAAGCACTTATCAACAGTCTGGCGAAGGAATTTTTGCTTGAAATTGCGAGCTGAATGCTTTTATTTCCGATCGCAGTTGGTGAACCAAACCGTGAAAGCGCCAAGCATTCCAGAAATCGTGCGAAAGGTTGAGCATGAGATGAACTCAACAGTCTCGATTCCGATGTACATGCTGGCGGATTACAGATCCAAGAAGCTGATTCGGTGATGGCTTTGCTGCGAAGTTTGCATGAGAAGTGCCGAAGCCACTGCTTGCTGCATGGCAACAGCGAATCGTGAAGATTTGAAGCGCGTTGCTCTGAAGTTTGAAGTGCAACAGAGGGTGTGGTCTGAAGGCTTCAACCTTTTAGGGGTCCCAACAAGGGAAAGGGCGACGAAGAAAAAGGAAAAGGCAAAGGAAAGGAACAGAGGCAAGCGTGACCAGCAAAGGTGCTGGAAGACGATCTCAAAGCCAGAACAAGAAAGATGTGAGTGCTACCGGGGAGGCCACGCACAAGCGGACGTGACTTTTGCACACAAAAGCGGACCCAGAATCTGGCCTCGGAACAATTTCCTGCGCAAAGACCCGGAGCACATATGGAAAACCTACTCCTGCGGAAAAATACAGCTGGGTTAGCCCCAGCGGCTCCTGGCTGCCTGGCCGCATCACTTCTGCTTCTCCCTGCCATCAGCATCCACCTCCACAACCTCACCTAGCAGCGCTGCAAAGCCGCACGACAAACTGCGCCGCTTGCATCTTGCCTATCTGGACGAGCCCCGACCGCACCATGTGACAAATTCCAAAGCTGAGGAAATCCATGGTGCCATGGAAGCTCATGGAAACCCTCGCTGAAGCTTCTGACATCTTTTTCCAAAGCCGCGCAAAGCATGAGAAAACCAATCGAAACCCCGCGGAGATTTTGCAGGAACCCTCACAAAGCTCCACTAGAAGCTTTAAAGAGCTGCGCACGACCTATATAAGAAAACCCACACAAACCACGCGGAAACCCTCACACAGCCCTAAGAAACCAACGGAAACCCCTTCAAAGCTGTCAAAAACCATGGAAAACCCACGGTAAACCTTCACAAGACATTAGAAAAACCTTCCGAGAGCTTCAAAAACCTACGCAAAATCTAACAAAACCCACTGAAACCCCGCAAACCTTAGAAAACCCCAGGGAAACCATCTGAAAGCTTTAAAAAACCAAGGCAAAACTTGACAAAACCCACGGACATCCGCGGAAACCCTCACAAAACTTTAGAGAAATTCAAGGAAAACCTCCGGAAAGTTCAAAAACTGCACGAAATCCCACGGAAACCCTCACGAAACCCTTGAGGAACCTACCAAAACCATCCAATAAGTCTTAACACATGCACGAAATCTAAGGAACCCCACGGAAACCCCCAGAAACCCCGCGGAAACCCTCGCGAAACTGTAGGGAAACCCAGGGAAACCCTCCAGAAGCTTAACAAACATGAACGGAAACCCTGCGGAAACCCCTTTATCAGGACTGGATTCACCCTTTGGCAATTTACAAAGTTATAAAGGACAGGTGCAGGAAACCCGCCACCCAATCACCGCACGCCAATGTCAGTATTATACTACCGGTCGTCCCCTAAAGGGTGAAGGACGCAAGAGGTGTTCTTCTGCTTCTGGCGAGGACCTGTGTCAACCGGAGCGCCGAAGCTGGGGCATGCCTGCCATACGAATCAATGGTCGCTGACCGTCTAAGAAGCACTTCGCGCCTTCAGGCAGAACGTCAAGGTACACATTGGTCTTTCACCAATCGGGTTCAGAAAAAGGAATACAGTCTACGTCTGCCTGGCTTCACCGTCCACGTCACAACTTGCTATAGAACAAGACTGACTTCCTGCCTCAGGGTTCATGTCAGACTCAACCCAAGGACCTGACTGAAGGCATGACTGGTTTCTTGCACCCAAAGCTTTGACCCCGCGCATGGCTGTTGCTACAACCATACACAGCTAGGCCACCAAGCAGCGCACGGATGAGCTTGGACACCTCCGGCCGCGCACCGGCCGGCCGCGCCTGCGCCCCGTAACGAATGTGAAGCCTCTCGCATCGCCAAAAATCGGCCTTGAAAACCTCGGCAACCTCCTCCACTGAGTACTTCGCTGAGCAAGTTGCGAAGGGCTTGCGACACCTTGGAAGCACAAACATGGACCCTACGGACTATGTCTGGGCACTTTTTTCGGCCAACAAATCAGGCTCCGACGTGGCAGACATGGCGCAAGTACGCTAGCTGTGGCCTAGGAGCTGCTTGAGGCAAGAGAGCGCTCAGCGAGCAGCGGCTCAGATGCAATCTGTTGAAGACACATGGCCCGTAGGCGCAAAAATTAGCAAAAGTCTTTGAGAGTCTTGCAGATCTCAAGGCATCTTGAAAAAACAATCCGGCACAAAATCCAGCAAAACAGGTCTACGTGCAAACAAAAGCAAAAGTACATTGCAAAAATAGCAAACAAACGCAAAACAACGCAAATCTCCGAAATCTCCTGTAAACAAGGAACAACATTTAGGGCTGCTAAACACAAGCTAAAAGACAACCGCATGAAAGTGGCCTCCACAGTTGCAGCTCCCTTTCTGCTGCACCATTACAAAAGCAAGCAGCTGCTTCGGACAAGCCCCTGATCCCCAAGCTTATGTTCTGCACGCTGCTCCCCAAAGTTCCTGGAACAAGGGCAGGCGCAGGCACGCTGACGAGACCCAGCTGCGTGAGCCCAGGGCTCAAACTTGCGACCCCAAAAAATGGGGCCGTCTCGCGGCCCCAAAAATGGGGCCACGAAATGCACCCAGCTTCCCTTATTATAATGTGTAAATACATGAAAAGGCTGGAACTGCGACCCCAAAATTGGGGCCGCCTGGCGGCCCCAATTTTGGTGTCGCTAAATCTGCATTTTTCGAGCCCCTGCGCTCCCCAGATTGCGACGCTACAGCAACTCTGACCCACAGGCAAGCTCCTAGCGTGGAGAATTTTTTTTTTTAAGAACAACGACCCCCCACAGGCAGCTTTCTTGCGGAAGTGATCAACATAATAGAAACGGGCACCGGGGAGGCCACGCACAAGCGGACGTGACTTTTGCACACAAAAGCGGACCCAGAATCTGGCCTCGGAACAATTTCCTGCGCAAAGACCCGGAGCACATATGGAAAACCTACTCCTGCGGAAAAATACAGCTGGGTTAGCCCCAGCGGCTCCTGGCTGCCTGGCCGCATCACTTCTGCTTCTCCCTGCCATCAGCATCCACCTCCACAACCTCACCTAGCAGCGCTGCAAAGCCGCACGACAAACTGCGCCGCTTGCATCTTGCCTATCTGGACGAGCCCCGACCGCACCATGTGACAAATTCCAAAGCTTGAAGTAACGCTGAGGAAATCCATGGTGCCATGGAAGCTCATGGAAACCCTCGCTGAAGCTTCTGACATCTTTTTCCAAAGCCGCGCAAAGCATGAGAAAACCAATCGAAACCCCGCGGAGATTTTGCAGGAACCCTCACAAAGCTCCACTAGAAGCTTTAAAGAGCTGCGCACGACCTATATAAGAAAACCCACACAAACCACGCGGAAACCCTCACACAGCCCTAAGAAACCAACGGAAACCCCTTCAAAGCTGTCAAAAACCATGGAAAACCCACGGTAAACCTTCACAAGACATTAGAAAAACCTTCCGAGAGCTTCAAAAACCTACGCAAAATCTAACAAAACCCACTGAAACCCCGCAAACCTTAGAAAACCCCAGGGAAACCATCTGAAAGCTTTAAAAAACCAAGGCAAAACTTGACAAAACCCACGGACATCCGCGGAAACCCTCACAAAACTTTAGAGAAATTCAAGGAAAACCTCCGGAAAGTTCAAAAACTGCACGAAATCCCACGGAAACCCTCACGAAACCCTTGAGGAACCTACCAAAACCATCCAATAAGTCTTAACACATGCACGAAATCTAAGGAACCCACGGAAACCCCCAGAAACCCCGCGGAAACCCTCGCGAAACTGTAGGGAAACCCAGGGAAACCCTCCAGAAGCTTAACAAACATGAACGGAAACCCTGCGGAAACCCCTTTATCAGGACTGGATTCACCCTTTGGCAATTTACAAAGTTATTAAAGGACAGGTGCAGGAAACCCGCCACCCAATCACCGCACGCCAATGTCAGTATTATACTACCGGTCGTCCCCTAAAGGGTGAAGGACGCAAGAGGTGTTCTTCTGCTTCTGGCGAGGACCTGTGTCAACCGGAGCGCCGAAGCTGGGGCATGCCTGCCATACGAATCAATGGTCGCTGACCGTCTAAGAAGCACTTCGCGCCTTCAGGCAGAACGTCAAGGTACACATTGGTCTTTCACCAATCGGGTTCAGAAAAAGGAATACAGTCTACGTCTGCCTGGCTTCACCGTCCACGTCACAACTTGCTATAGAACAAGACTGACTTCCTGCCTCAGGGTTCATGTCAGACTCAACCCAAGGACCTGACTGAAGGCATGACTGGTTTCTTGCACCCAAAGCTTTGACCCCGCGCATGGCTGTTGCTACAACCATACACAGCTAGGCCACCAAGCAGCGCACGGATGAGCTTGGACACCTCCGGCCGCGCACCGGCCGGCCGCGCCTGCGCCCCGTAACGAATGTGGCAACCTCCTCCACTGAGTACTTCGCTGAGCAAGTTGCGAAGGGCTTGCGACACCTTGGAAGCACAATCATGGACCCTACGGACTCTGTCTGGGCACTTTTTTCGGCCAACAAATCAGGCTCCGACGTGGCAGACATGGCGCAAGTACGCTAGCTGTGGCCTAGAAGCTGCTTGAGGCAAGAGAGCGCTCAGCGAGCAGCGGCTCAGATGCAATCTGTTGAAGACACATGGCCCGTCGGCGCAAAAATTAGCAAAAGTCTTTGAGAGTCTTGCAGATCTCAAGGCATCTTGAAAAAACAATCCGGCACAAAATCCAGCAAAACAGGTCTACGTGCAAACAAAAGCAAAAGTACATTGCAAAAATAGCAAACAAACGCAAAACAAAGCAAATCTCCGAAATCTCCTGTAACCAAGAAACAACATTTAGGGCTGCTAAACACAAGCTAAAAGACAACCGCATGAAAGTGGCCTCCACAGTATGTGTGTCATGGAAAGAGACATTATGTCCGCGATTGTTGGTACAAGGAGGAGAAACAGCCAACAAGCCTGAATCCCCGAGTGCTAAGGCGACAGTCCAGGCAAAAGGAAGTCCCAGAGCTGTTCAGTGGCCTGGAGGACCTAAGGGTGGGCTCCAACAGGACTCAAACCGAACCACTGTGTTTGCTCGGTAGTTCTGCCAGCCACATAGCTGCCGGCCTCGCCGAGTGCTGAGAGAACTTTCAACCTCGCTGCTGAGGGTGTTGTCGACCTTGCCTGAGCTGAGGATTGTGGAAAGTCTTCGGCCTCGCTTCGGAGGGACAACATAGTTCGGCCTCACTACGGTTGAGGGAAACATCTCCTGGAACTGAGGTGCAAGAAGACAGCAGACCTGTGCGAGCGAATCGGGTTCCGAGGCCTAAACTTCCTTTGTTGGAACAGGGCCTCGTCTCAACCCCAGAATTCCGCCCGTCGATGCAGAGTGGCCGTCCACTGTGCCCTGGACAGTGTGCCACACGCCAAAGAGACTTGCTGCAAAGCAGACGGAGAGCGACGGACCATGCTGGCAATCGCATGCTGCGTATTTGCATGGTCACACCAGGGGCGTCGTGAAGGGCTCTTCCTGAACTGTCGCAGTCACATCGTGTCCACTTTGTTCGTCGCGCCAGGAGAGGCAACATAGCCGCACAGCCTCGCCATGAAGGGCCATGTGAGGGCAAACCCGAATGCAGGCTTAGTCTGCCGGAATGAGGGTGATCAACATACCCGCAGCACAATGCTTTCAGACCCGTGAAACCAGCGGAGATGCCATGTGAGGCTATGCAAGGGAAATTTTGGCCTTGCTATTCTGGAGTTAGGTTCGGCCTCGCCTCGGCTGAGGGAATGGATGGTTCGGCCTCGCCACGGCTGAGGGAACAACAGAAGGGTTGCGAAAACGCCTCGCTGATGAAGAACGGTGCATGATGTTCCGACCTCGCATCAGCTGAGGGAAGAATAATGGAATGGGCAGGCCGGGCACTGAATTGGTCTGCCGGAATTGAGTCTTAGAGACTGCGTGCAGCTTGGACGGCTGATGCTACTGGGAGCAAAGCGGTCAAGCAGCTTGAAGCATAGACTCCGCGGTGCCGGTGTGTCGGAGCAATTGATAGAAGACAACCGCAGCCCAGCAGTGCTCAATCAAACAAAGCAATCATTCGGCCTCGACTTTGGTCTGAGGGAATGTGAGCTATGGATAAAAGAGCAAACTCCAGAATGTGGATGAGGGACACTGGCCAGGCATGGAGGCCAGCAAAGGGCAGATACCAGCATTGCAATGGAGAAGCCTCGAGTCCCAATGGGCATGAACTTTGTGGTGAGGAATACGTCGACTGGGGAGTAAGCGCGAGAAAGCCAGGGCGATCCGGGGAAGAACAGCAAGGCACGGTTAGTAAGTGCAAGAACACCGGAGCTGCTGAGAACCCTGGATTAGCCGGGACGTCTTCCGTGGAGGCGTCGAGGTCGTTTTGGTGGCAACCAAAGACCAGCCGACTGTCCTTGGAACAATGGCGACGGCTGGATTGGAGAATGTCAAGTCTTACAATGGATAGCGGCCTCGTACATAATACCCTCACAGGCAGGGTGGGTTTGACCTGGTAGTCGGCACCTTGCCCGGCCCCCTGTCAGGCGCCTGTACCGGCCACCTGTTGAAGGTGTGTGGCGTGGGGTCACCGGTGCGTAGCGGCGATTTCGGTCGCTTAGCGTCCAGCCTAAAAAGGGGTATGTTTGGGCAGGTACTTCACCTGGTCCTCCTGCTTGGCTCGTGTTGGAGATGTGTGAATCGAGGGCATGGATCCGTCAAGGTGAGATGACGAGAAAGTGCAGAATTGGGCCTCAATCGGAACGGTCTATGGGGATGTAGAGGGATAGCACATGTCCGGCCTCACTACGGTTGAGGGGTGTGGATGGAAGCACTGAGGACATGCAATGAGACTCGTAGAACGAGCATCTGGGGTCTACAGGAATTGACCTCCATTCGGTTGAGGGATAGCGGCCTCCACGAACGAGGGCATGGATCACCTCCCGAATAGACGACACAGAGAATGTGCAAGCATACAGGCAATTTGCCTTGGCCAAAGTCTTCGAGCCACTGGCAACGACTTGGTCAAAACGACATTCCGGCCTCACTTCGGTTGAGGGTAGCGGTACGTCAAAACCGAGGACAAGGAATGAGAGGGGGAACTTACCGGCAGTTTCACCCCACAGTTTTAGTAAGCTTTTGTTTCACTTGAACCCACAGCCCCTTCGGGTGGCTACGCCTCGCAGCGTGCAGACGAGTGACTACCATCTGGTTGGAGGTGAATGGAACGAGCCTGAGTCAGAGGCCCGAGTGGAATCTGTGTTGCGACCTCTGGAAGACCTGCTAGATGAGGTGAGGAAGGACTGGATTCCCCGGAGCCCTGATGAAGTAGACTGGTCATGGGAAGTTGAGACGAGAGTCCGAATTGCTGAGTTGGAGCATCGGATCTCCACAGATCTCTCTCAGATGAGGCCGTCTAATCCGGTTCAATCCCTGATGGGACCTCCAATGAGTCAGGTTAAGAGCCTGGAAAAGGATGATGCAAGCCGATGGTGGTTGATCGATTCAGGAGCGTCGGTTACAGTGATTGCGAAAAGATACTTGGATGAGTTCCAGATCTTGGATCGGAAGGCGTTGGGACCTAATGAGAGGTACTCAGCAGCCAATGATACTCCGGTGAGTGTCTTCGAGCGAGTTCGCATTCGAGCTTTGTTGCCGATGTATGAAGGACAACAGTACCTTGGTTTGATTTCGGTGTATGTGACTGGAGTTGTTGCAGATGTGGCACACAACATCCTGAGCGCCGAACAAATGGTGAGAACTGGTTGGGAAGTTAAATTCACGAGAAAAGAAATCTCGCTGCGACATGAGAAGAAAGGAGTCATGGGATATGGAGTATCCTGGGCTGGATGTCCTTGGATCTACCTGCAGGGTGACGCTGAAAAGCGAAAGAAAGTGATCTTCGGAGGAACCGAAGTTCGACCAATGGAGGTGGATGATGGCCGACAACCTATGGAGGTTGATCAGATGCAGTCAGTGAAAACGATGACCAAGAAAAAGCAAGAGGAAATGGAGCTGCGTCGGATGTGAGGCCACATTCCGTTTTGGTCTGAGTGTCCTCACTGTCGTATGACTCGAGGCACTACACAGCATCGCCGGACCAAGGATGTTAAGGATCGGCCTGTAGCTTTGCAAGCGGATTTTTGCTTCATCAACCTGGTGACTGGTACTTTTGCCAAAGACCAGCCAACGGCTCCCAACATGAAGGTGCTGGTCATGACTGAAATGTCAACCAGGATGATCGGATGTCTGTTGGTTGGAACCAATGCTGACAATACCTCAAGCTGGGTTCGCTGCTGGATGAATGCTTTGGGGCTGGACATTGCAGGTTCTGCTGTACTGTTACGAACGGACAGCGAGACAGCGGTAAGCGCACTGATCAAGCGAGCCAATCTGGGGATTCGGATTGTGACCCAGAGAGCACCTCCGCAAGGACACGAAGCGGTCGGTGGTGTTGAAAGGGCAGTGAGAACACTCAAGGAGTTGTTCAGCACGGTGAGGTTGGATCTAAGAGCACAGGGCTTTGGCCTGCAGAGAAGCCCTGGAGCATTTGAGTATGGTCTGATTTACTGTGCTGCAACGCACAATCACCATGCTGCTGCCTTTGATGGGAAGAAATCACCCCAGGAGTTGGTGCTACAGAGACCCCTCCATGAGTGTGGCTCTTCGTTGATAGGGACCGCAGTTCTAGCCGAGCTGCCGGATTCGATGAAAACAACAGCGCTATCGCGATTTGTGGAAGCGGCCTATGTGTATCCCGAAGTTGGTGGTTTGACTCATGTGGTGAGTGCTATGGTAGATGGATGTCCCAAGCACTTTCGGGCGAAGTCAATCAAGCACATAATCCCTTTGAAGATTGGGTTGGAGCATTGTCAACATTTGCTCAAGGAGCATGATCCTTCGGATACATTGGCTCCTCCCATTCTGAAGGAGAAAGAGGATGGTGTGCCTGATCAGATTGACGGTGAACCGGACAAGGCCTTTGAGGGCAGAGTGTCTGATGGTCCGACCACAGACATGAGCAAAGTGGGACCACCAGCAGCATGGGTGAAAGAGCATGGAGGAACGGTGAATTGTCCAGCGTGTGGACCGAAAAGAGGTAAGGCGAATCACAATGCTGAATGCCGAAAGCGGTATGACGTCTCGTTGAAGAATCAGCGACAAAGGTTGGAAAGAGCAGAGCCGACCACTGAAGTTCTGGATACGAGTCCAAGAAGTTTCAAGGATGCGGGGGTGATGGAATCTGGAAGCGAGCCTTCACTCCTGAAATGTCCTGAGATCACCTATGAGAGTCAACGAGATCTCCAGGGTGAAGAGAGGCAAAGTGTCCCGAAACCTCCGACAGAGGTTGTGGACGTTGATATGGATGAGTTTGAGGATCCGAGTTTGCCATATGGTGGGATTCCGGATGAGGCAATGGAACCTGGATACTTTGAAGGAGAAGAAGCTCCTGATGGGAATGAGACTGTGCCCATGGAAGAGGACAGACGTCAGATGGATGCGGATTCAGTTCCAAATGAGTCCAATCGAGTTCCCCGGCGCTTAGAGAGTTTGACATCAGATGTGAACTCAGTTCCAGATGAGTCCAATCGAGTTCCCCGGCTGATCAATTGTATTTTTTTTAGACTCAAGACTCGATGCGCCTCAAGGTCCTACTAAAATGGTGAGTAGTGAAGAGAGTCCGAAGTTGGTACATGTGACCAATTCGATTCTGCTCAACAGGAATAGCGCCTTCCAGGAGTCCATGAAGTTGTGTGGATCCTAAGTTTGGCTGGCAAGACCCACGAGCGTTCTGTCTGAGATAGACGGATGTCCATTGGATGTGGAGAAGACTGTGGAAGGCCGACGAACTGAGCTGCAGAGCATGACTGCTCACAAAGCGGGGAAGGTGGTTGGAGCAGATGAGGCTCATAAGTTTGCCCGTGAGCACGGAGTCAAGATCATCCCAACTCGATGGGTCATCGGTCCGAAGATGGTGAATGGGAAGGAAGCTGTGCGAGCAAGGTGTGTCGTACAGGATATCGCAAAGGGGAGCACTGCATCGTCATTGGGACTGAGTGCTACGACTCCCTCGCTTGAAGCGTTGAGGACGCTGTTGGCCATTGCCGCTGTGGATGGCGTGGATATTGCGACTTTGGATGTATCCACTGCCTTTTTGCATTCACCTCTTCCGAAAGGATCGAAGGCGATTATCCAATTGCCAAAGGATGTGTCTGCCTGCAAGGACTATTATGTCCCGGCGTACATGATCCTGGATCAAGCCATGAATGGTTTGATGGTTGCAAGTTGCAGCCAAGGCGTGGAACCTAAAGCTGGCAACTGTGGTGAAGAAAGTTGGGTTGAGGCAATGCCCAACTGAGCCTTCCGTCTTCGAAGGTACCGTGAGAGGAAAAAGATTCCTCATGTTATGCTATGTGGATGATTTGATTCTATGTGGAACCAAGGAGGCCATTCAGTTGGTCACAAACACCCTGAATGGGGAGCTGAAAACCAAGGAAACGGGTCGAATCACTTCCACTGGAGGAAAAATCACCTTTCTGGGGCGAGAGATTGAGAGACAAGGAAGTCATCTCAGGATGAGAGTGCCCCGGCGTACATGGATGCGCTGTTTGAGACCGAGTTCTGTAAGGACTTGAAGGTGGTTACTGCCCCTCCGGACATCGTGAAAACGGTAGAAAAGGGGAGAGCAAGTGGTTCGGATCCAGAGACTTCAGCGATGGTGGCTGATGTCATGACAAAGTGTTTGAGTCAGATGACCTTCACTCAACACCAGCGGGCGCTAGGGATTTTCCCTGACGAGAATGCAACAGGTATGGAGGATCTGTGGTCTGCGACGCCACATTGGATGGCCGACCGGGACGTACCAGTATGCTGGAGCAACTGGACGTCGAGTTGTGGAGTCCGAGGCGGCTGAACAAAATTGCGGTGATGTTTTTGAAAAACCCATCAAAGAAAGTGAAAGTTCTGATAGCCCTAAGTGAAAGCCCCCCATGTTGTACCCGAGGTATGGATTTGTGGTCCACCTGCAGGAACTCTGGTTCAAGCACAACCGAAGCTAGCCCCAGCCTAGAAGTCGTGCCTGAAGGTGAGGACGACCGAATGGGTACTGAAGGAAGCTCCGAGAAAACGGTGAAGGGCGCCGAAATGGAAGCCCCGTTTTGGTGTAAGCCATGCAAATGGCTCTTCAGGAGTGACCGGGCATCCGGGCTTGGCTGGACAAATGAAGGAAAGCCCCAGTGCTTGAAGTGCCAAACGGTTGTGACAGTGTGGAGCACGAACGCGTCGCACGCGTTCCACCTCCGAGAGGGCGAGAACACCCCCC
>CAJNDS010001779.1:0-82255 GCA_905221605.1 Symbiodinium natans
GGTTGTGTGTGTGTGTGTGTCTGTGTGTGTGTCTGTGTGTGTCTGTGTGTGTGTGTGTGTGTGTGTGTGTGTGTGTGTGTGTGTGTGTGTGTGTGTGTGTGTGTGTGTGTGTGTGTGTGTGTGTGTGTGTTTGTTTGTGTGTGTGTGTGTGTGTGCGTGTGTGTGTGTGTGTGTGTGTGTGTGCGGTGGTGGTGTGTGTGTGTGTGTGTGTGTGTGTGTGTGTGCTTGTTCTTGTGCGTTTGCGAGTTCTCACCTTGTATTTCTCAACCGCGCTTCCCACTCAGTCCAGACTGAAAGCTTCACGCGAAACCTTTGTTCTAGGATGCTGTAGATCATGGCTTCATTTTGTTCTCCCTCAGCCCCCTTCAACCATGCCCTGCCTCCTCGCCTCCCTGTGTGGAGTCCTTTTGGGAAGAGGCACGGGCCTAGGAAGCTCAAGCCGAGTAGGTAATTTATTCAAATAAACTGAAGGCGTTGAACTGGGAACGCCGCCAGCCGCTCGTCGATCTCCGCGATCTGTTCCTGGTTAGACACGAGGCATTTTCTGTCTGTCAACTTTCTGCGCCGAGGCAGTCCTTCAAGGATCGGATTCTGCGCTGCCGTTCCTGCCAGCTTCTCAAACATCAACGGGTAACATGAACCGCTTGCCGTCCGAGCCTGGTGGATCGTGACCGCATTCGGAAGCCGATACTCAGCACACAAAAAGACATAGATTGCATGACTCATAGTTGTTTCTATGTAGCACTTCCTGGAGATAGTTGACCGATGCTTGATGGGGCTGCGAGGGTAAGACATCCATAGCTTTGACTTTGGTGTGAGCAACTTGTTTTGACGCGTGTGAAATCACATTGCTTCCCAGAAGCCCAAATGATTTGCGAGCGCTCCCCGAAGTTCTCCACCTGCACGGGCCAAGAAGGACATGTTTCCCTTCAAATCTTCAACCAGCATCGATGATGTACATGCGATTCAACCAGTACATTGCGGCATTGCTGCCGTGGAGCCAAACAGACGGGATGCTCCTTTCTGAAGCGCTCCATCGCGATGTCCATGGCTTGTGAACCGAACGCGCGAAGAGTTGGTGCTGTTTTCGGAAGCCTCTCCCCATGCGTCTCAACCCTGAAACTTTAAGGTTGCACTTCGGCAGTTGAGGATGGAGCTTGTGAATGCATGGAGCTTGTGAAGCCATGGGGCTTGGCACCAAACCGTGTTGGGTCATAGCACCCTATGTAAACCAGCTGTGCTGCTGCTGCGCCGCTGCAGCTGCTCCAATCACAACAACTATTTAAACAAGCATGTTTTTGCCAAACTGGCATGCCCTGAGCGCTGCAGTTCGAACAAGGCAGTCGGATCGCGGCACGCACAGATTTTCCGCTGGATGTCAGCACGCTTCATGTCACCGCGCGCCCATGCAACGCCAAGCAGGTATGCCATCATCCCAGGCAAACCCGGGCTCATGTCACAGCAATCGCATTCAAGGGCAGGAAAGCTGGGGCTCCAATCCGGCCCACAAGTGTCGAAGCATGCACAACCCTGCGCTAGCCCTTCGCAAGCGTTTTGATGGATGCATGGTTCACAAGCCTCCAGCCCATTTGGGCACCCGTCCAAAACACTGGGTGCCGCAGAGTGTTCTCATGAATTATGGTCATGAGACCAATGGTTGTCGTGCTGAGCGACACATCGCTTCATGCGAAGGTGCGCAAAGCACTGATGCCATCAAAGGGGAAATGGTAACACGTGCTGAAACTCCGTTGCACAAGACAATGCGCCATGCAATGCGCGAAAAGGAGTGCAACCTTCACAAGCCCTGCGCAAAGCATCTTGATGAACAGGCAAACCACCGGCAAGGCAAAGCTAGGGACCGCCGTGGCATCGATCGAGGGGTTGACTGGCCATCTTTGGTCTGGATACCGGCCTCGCACAGGTGGTCAAAACATGTCGCAGGCTCTGCCACAAGCCCCTTAGCACTCGCATCCCTGAATGACATCTTGGATTTTCAACTCTCGCTCGCCGTGCCTGCCACCGCACTGTGTCGGACTAGCCTGCGGCGGCTTGAGTTTCAATCGGGTTCGTGTCCGGAACATACCGTGGTCAGGGAGCAAGACCCACCTCAGCGGTCTGCCTTTCAAGCGACCTTCTTTCCTCCAGCGCCGCCGTGAGCATCATCTCCTCTTGGCAGTCCTGACGAGCCGGCAGATTTGTGGTAAGCCGTTGCTGTCCGACGTGTTTAGCACAGGCCGATAATTTCCCTTAACCAAGAGAACTATGCCATGAACTGTCAGGGTTTTGCTCTCGACAACAAAGGCTTGATTTCCTTAGCGGCTTCTGGACACCAACTAAAGTTTTAACTTGTTGAAGTCCACTGGAGTTGCTATAGGGCGACTACGCCTTTCTGTTCGAACTTCTGACTCATGGTTTGCCGGTCTTGATCCTGAAAGCCAAGACTTACATTAACTACACACCGATTATCCCCAAAGCCGTCAGTTCGACCCTTTCTGCGGTGTAGACGCCACAAGGATGGCTAATCCTAAATCCCTTTAGGGACTGTCGGGACAGCCTTTTCCAAGTTCTACAGAGACGTTGTTAGGCTTGGATTGTAGGGCATCTACACGCAGGAGCCGCTGCGATCGATAGAAACCACCACCCCGCCATGACCATGACTGCAGAAGCTTCATTATCGTTCTGACACAATACTGGAATAGTCAATCCAAAAGAAACCACGAGGCCAAAAACAAAGGTGGCGGCACGCCTGCACGGTGGCGAGAGCACTATTTCGAACCTGAATTGTCTGAGCCATAACGCCGAAAAAGAACACCGAGCCGAAAATCGCGATTTGAAAGTTCAACATGGGAAATAGGCAAAGCTTTAATGTTTTAGGGTTTAGGGTTCAGGGTCTTGAGAAGGTTCGTTCGACTTTGGGAGTTGAGCATGGTTTCAAGTTGAGCGTGGGTTCTTTTGCTTAGGGTTTAGGGTGAAGCCGAAGAAGCCGACCCGCCCCCCCTCCTCTGGTAAATCCAAAAACACCAAACTCCGAGTTAAACAGCAAGGGTTTAGGCCTTTGGGGATTAGGGGTTTAGGCTTGGAGTTGCAGGTGTGCAGTCACCAGCCCGAGCATTTGAAAATGTGGTTACTCGCAGGGCCTGTTAGTGGCGCCGCTTCCAAAAACAAGCCTCCTACGGAGCCTGGCGCATGCACCGGGACCATTTTCCCCAAGTTTCGTCTTGCAGCCCACGTTTACAAGAGCTGACATGCTGAGCGGAAGGCTTCCTGAAATTCAGTTGGCCCGCGAAGCATTCCAACTTCGCTCGCCAAGCTTCCACGACTGCCGGAAGTTTAAGCATCATGGCCCTTGAAAGCAAAGCTTCGTTACGCTGCGTTGCATGGGAACCCTGTTGGACAGCTTGTGGCAGGACATCGGTTTTGGATGAACAAGAGAGGTGTTTCCACCCCTCGCGCGCGGGCCTGTGGTGCAGCGGTGTGATGTCCGCGTTTGGCTTCGTGCTACGACCTGCTACGACCTGCACCTGCTTGAAGGCTTCGCCTTTGGGTGTGGACGCATTGGTGGGGATTTTTAGTTTCTGGTACTAGGCGTTACTATAAGGAATACTATGTCTAAAGGTGGCATGTTCACGGAAGACATGAACACTTGTGACAGCGTGTCTTGCTCCAGAAACATCAAACATCCTCTTTCACTGCGCAGGAAGGCAACATGCCGCGCATACCTGCGTTTTTGGCATGCTCACAACAGACATGAACGATCGTGACAGCGCGTCTTGTTCCAGAAACGTCAAGCATCCCTTAGCATTATGTTCTTGCCAAACATTCTGCAAATGCCGGCGCTTTTCTGGCATGGTTTCGTCACGCAAAGAACCCCTGCTCCCTGCAGCGCACTCTCCACTCCCACCCTTGCCTTGCCTACAGGTCAAAGCTTCCGAGCGCACATTGGCATTTCCGTCGTGAGCAAAACACATGTTGCTTGAGGTGCTTGTTGGGTTACCTACTGCTGCCTTGCTCCAGCGATGTTCCCCAACTGATCTGGAGGAGCGCTGCGTGATTTTTCAGAGAAAGGCGATGTTCTTTAAAGGCCTGTTTGTTCGAGAAGCGTTTCTGGGGCGAATGCCACAAGCAGCGCCAGGTCCTGCTCCGATTGAGATGGGTCAGGTCCACCCACCTGAGCGACCCGTGTTGCGCGCGTTTTCGGTCGCTACTATTGCTACATCAAGCAACATAGGTGGTTGGTATGAGACCCTGGCCAACAAGAAGTAATGTATGCCTGGCGGTTGCTCGGCCAAGCGCGTTGCAACCACAAACATACCCCCCAGGCAAAGCAAATCATGGCCAAACGCATGCCTGAGCGCCAAGAAAAGGTTGGCAAACATATCTGCCTACACCGCCGTTCCACCTTACATTTTGGCTGCTTGCGACGCATGCTGCCAAAGCCCGCCCAAACACAAGCCAGCGCTGCCAACATGGAGAACGATGGGTCGGTGGCCCAGCAACTCCTCCCAGCTGCAGACGCCCTCTGCCTCCTGAGAGTTGGCAGCGGCAAGCCCCCACACATCACCGAAGTCACTGAAACAATTTTGCAAAATGGAGAGCCGAGGCCACTGCGGCCACAAACAACCGCAGCTGGCGGAAGTCGGCATCATGGCCGATTTCCACGTCGCTCAAAAAGGCCGCCTCTGTTACAAGGGTGTAGTCCTCAGCTCGTGGGCAAAAAAAAATGGGCCAGACGAACCCAACGCCACATCGACGGACTAGAGCTGAGGCAACGGCTCCACCCACGTGGGACACATCGAAGGCCAGGTTCACAATCACAACCTCTGCTGTTGTTACCCTAGCGATCAAGATCTTCAGCTCCCTCTCCGTAAGGAAGACATCATCGTCCTCCAGCTGTGCACACAACAGAAAGGACATGCACCAAAAAGCACCAGCGAAATGACAAAAATCGGGACAAAACAAAATCCCAGGATCCTCCACTGCTCGGCTCTAAGCTACATGCCATTCGTGGGAGTTCGAAAAAAGCAGCACGATATGTTTGAACACATTGGCGGTCGAACCTGTGACTGCACGGGCCAAGTGCCACATGTAGGAGCTAGGAGCTCACACTTCTCTTGCTGTTGCAAGGTTTTGGAGTTTCCCCGGATAGTCGCAAATTGTCATGATGACAGTTGCTTGTGCTACCCCCTTCTGATCAGAGGTGTGGGCACCAGAAGATGTCGAATGCCACGCTACTTATGAGGCAGCGCAAAATTGAAACGCGAAGACACCCAATCCCCCTGCAGCTGAGGGCAGCGCAGGCAAACAAACCAACCCTACTATTGAGGGCGGTGCAAAGCTTGGACTGGGAGTGCAACACATTGGCCATGGCAGGTGCGAGGTGTGAAGAGGGCGCCCAGGTCATGTGCCGACCGAAGACAGCACGATGAGATCGCGATGGAAGGAGGGCGGCACCGAGAGATGGACAGGCTTGGAGTTTTGGAGCTACCAGCATTAAAACCACAGGCTCTTTGCAGCATCTTGGAGCTAGAAAGCAATATCCTTGCATGGCACACGTTGGAGCCAGATGCTCTGATTGCTCACGCTACTTACAGCATTTGGAAACTGCCATGTTTGAAGCCACATGCTTTTTGCAGCGGCTTGAAACTGGAAGCCGTCAATTTCGCATGCGAACTTGCAACATGTTGGAGCTAAAAGCTCTCATGTCCCCTCCTTTCGGAGACAATATAGTTTGGAAATCACATGTTGTGCGCAGCAGTTTGAAGCTAGAAAGCGATATCCTTGCATGCCATGCGCCATATCGTGGACGTGGAGGCAAAAACTGTCACTTGCTACTTGCAGCATTTTGGACCTTCCTTGCGCGCTATGTGCAACACGTTAGAGCTAGAAGCTTTCGCTTCTCGCGCTACTTGCAGCATTTTGGAGCCACCAGTCTTGGAATCACATGCTGCATGCTCTTTGAAGAATGTTGATATCTGCGGCAACATGTTGCAGCTACAAGCTCTCATTCTCGTGCCACTTGCAGCATTTTGGAGCATCTGGTTTTGAAATCACATATTCTTGCGGCATTTTGAAGCTTCCGTGCATGCTATGTGCAACATGTTGGAGCAAGAAGCTTTCGTTTCTCGTGCTACTTGCAGCATTTTTGAGCTCCTTGCAGCATTTTGGAGCCACCAGTTTTCAAATCACATGCTCTTTGCAGCATTTTGGAGCTGGAAACGGATATCCGGGCATACTATTTGCAAGATGGAGCTAGAAGCTTGAAATTCTCGCGCTAGCCGCGTGTTTCGTGTGGGAGAAGCTCCTAGTTGCACTCTGTCAGCACTTTGGCAGAGCCTGTAACTTAACTGTAATTTGGCATGGAGAAGTTGCATTTGTTTTCGATAAAATTCAATAGGTCGAATGAATGGATGGAGGGATAGTCAGACAAGGAGACCACATGGTTGCCACACAAAAGAATGGAAGGGCGCCCCGCCTCCCTCCCATTGCGTCTTGCAAAAATATAGCTAGCAACCTAATGGGTCAATGAGATGTGTGAAAATAAGAAACGCCTAGCCGGAAGCCATTCCCTTCCTTCATGCTTTCTCCTTCCTGCCTTCTTTCGTCCCCCCTTCTTTCTTTCATCCCCGACCACGCTTCATCCTAACACTGATTTGTCGGATCCCCGTGCTCACCAGAAACTTCATCTGTAATCAGTTGGGACCGCCTGCGCTTTGCTCCTGCGCAGCTCTCGGGCCACATCGCTCGCAGAGAGGCCTCCAAGCAAAATTCCGCCAAACAGACTTCCATTTTTTAAATGAGCTGTCCTTGTTGCCCAAGCTCGGCAAGTCGGCGAAGACGAACCAAGGGTGCCTCCCAACAACCGAGGGCCAATCACTTTCTACAAGGCTTGGTGACGCGTCTCCTGGGTCTCTTCCCTGAGGTTTGTTGCAACCTGCCGCTTGCAGAAAAGCGGCAAGTCTTCAAAGCTGTGTCTCTTGGCTATTTGGCCAGAACATCCCCACAAACGTCAAGCGCTTCCATGTCTCAACTGAGGATCGGTCCATCTCAAAGGTGCTCCGGAGCGAAAAGCGTCGCCAGGCACCTGCCAGACATCAGCGCCGCGTGAAATGCACCCACAGCTTTGATGTGGTGACCGCCTCCAGCCGCAGAAGCCGTCAGGCAGTATTCCCACAACTTCATCTTCGCGCGCTCCAAGAGCTGAAAGAAACACCTTGGCAAGATTTGGCAAGTTGCGCAATGCCAAGCCGGGGCGCTTCACCTTGCCACTACGCGTCACCAGACTATCGGGGAACTGCGGCACTTAAAGTCAATTGAACTGAGAAAAACATTCATGTTTGGAAGTTAGACCAGAGATGACCAGAGGGGCGGGAGCGGGGGGGGTTCCGGGGCAACCTCTCATTGCACTTGTGCACACTGAACATGGTACAAAAAAACAACATGTTGCGCAATTTCGAAGGCAGGCATGCGTGTCTGCGATACAAGCAAGAAACTCTAGATTCACCCCCTGGTACAGCATGGGAGGGTAAGGCGGCGTTGGCACGTCAAGCCTTTGCCCTGCCTTCTTTGGAACTGTTGATGTCACCGTGACACACACTAGACACACCGCCCTGTGGAACCAGCACTCAACCATCAAAAGTTCGGCGAGCCGCTCTGAGGCCCTGTCTTGCACTCCGCACCTCTCACCCCACTGCTGAAGGCTGACCTGCCGGCAAACGGGGCATGGAACCCTCAGACTGCAACAGTTTGAACCACGGCGTTTTGCTATCTGCTAGTAGGCATTTGCAAGAAATCCGAACAGCGCTTTTGGCCCTAATTGGGGCCAAAAAATGCCACATTGTGGATCATTTCTGGCAGTAAACCGACAAGTGATTGTTTTGCATTCTCCCCCCACTCGTCTTGACACACAAAATGCAACTGCTGCAAACTCATCCTCGCATCAAAGCTAACAAAAAAATTGCGCAAGTGATTGTCGGCAACAGGCTGTGCAGACTGCTTATCTGTTGCGCCCGGCGCAGTGTTTCGGTTCGACTTCACACCACCGGGATCCACATGTCTGATGCATGGGCCGGTGGAATCATCTTGAAACTGTTCTTCTGTCTCATTTTCAAGGGCGCATTGCATCAGCTTATAGAACTTGCTGGCAGTCGACAGACAAAGCATTACTCATTGTGAGCATATTCTGAGAAAAATGCAGAAACCCCTCCAACTCAAGGCGTGATATGTTTTTGAGGATGCACTTTCAGAACACTGTAGAAGTAACAACATATCCCTTAAAGGTTTGTCGCAGAGGGCCGCCGGGTTATGGGGCCACGATTCCGTTACCAGCACAGGCTTTTGGAACCGCTTTAACATGCAGGGGAAGAACGAGAGAGAGCGTGCAGAACGGCGCCCATTTGAAACCACGCTCAGTCACTCAGCCGCTCAAACCAGACGCAGTCGCTCAGTCACTCAGCCTCTCAAAGCAGACCCAGAGTCACTCAGACTCTTACCTTCCCAGGCCAGACCCATTCTCTCATTCGCTCAGCCTGTCAGAGCCTGACGCTGGGAGAACAGACCCAGTCACTCAGTGACTTGCGTCAGTCAGACCCTTGTGAATTTCGGAGTGTCCGTGAGTCTGAATGCCTGAGGGCTTTGAGCGTCTGAGCGTCTGGGTGTCTGAGCAGCTGAGCATCTGAGTGTCTGAGGGTCTGTGTCTGAGTATCTGCGTGTCTGAGCGCAGAACTAGAACGTTCGAGCGCCCACGTGCCCCTCTCAGACACTCAGATACTCAGACCCTGGAACCTCGTGTGGCCGACTTCTCCTTGCAAGTTGGCCATGGTATGGGGGAGAGGGGGCAGCTCTGGCGCGAGCTCTGGCTGCTTACGATGAAACCCAAGAACCTGTGGTAACGCAATCGTGGCTCTATATGGGTTCTGAACATGCCCCCGCGACCAGTAAAATCCCGAAAAGAGGTGGCTTAAGTACATTGAGATGTTTAGCCCTGTGCTGCTAACGCAATGATGGCTCTATAAGGGTTGTAAATATCTTGCGCTTTTTGAATAGAACCTTTTCGCAGAGCAAGCGGGTTTTTACCCAACTCTCCTTGCTCTGCGAAGGGTTTCACAGCCCCTCAAACAAAGGTGTCTTAAGTACATAAAGATGTTTATCCCTTGCGTGCTGGAAACGTAATCGCCGCTCCATAGGGTGTACAAGCGCAAAAAAGTCCTAAGACCTATATGTGTTTTCCTGTCGTACGTCCCCGCATGTGCCGTCGTGATCGTAGGGTGAGGGCCTTAGAGGTTAATATCCGCCGATCTCAGTCGGGGGCAGCGTCAGTGAAGACCCACTGCCCCTTAGTACCGCCCTCACCCTCCAGACCTCCACTGCATGCCGGGAGTGGGGGCGGTGGTCGGTGGGGGCGGGGATAAGGAGGGGGTTTAGGCGTGCCCCCCCCCCAGAGGTCTCTATTTTTTAGCCGAAGACGCGTTGTTGATGTGTTTTGGGGGGCATCGGCCACCCCAAAAAACCCCCACAAGAGCGAGCATCATGAGCAGCGAGCTTGGAAAACGCAGAAAACGCTGTAAATACCGTGGTTTTCGTGCTGTTACGGACATTTCCGTTTTTAGACTTGGCCGCAGCCAGGTTTCAAGTTGGGCATCTTGGCCGAATCCAGGTTTCAAGTTGGGCCCAAGAGGGGCATCTTGGCTGGGCGCAAGAAGGGCACCTTGGCCGAATCCAGGTTTCAAGTTGGGCCCAAGAGAGGCATCTTGGCCGAACCCAGGTTTCAAGTTGGGCCCAAGAAGAGGGGCATCTTGCCCGAACCCAGGTTTCAAGTTGGGCCGAAGAGGGGCATTTTGGCCGAATCCAGGTTTCAAGTTGGGCCCAAGAGGGGCATCTTGGCCGAACGCAGGTTTCAAGTTGGGCCCAAGAGGGGCATCTTGGCCGAATCCAGGTTTCAAGTTGGGCCCACGCGAATCCAGGTTTCAAGTTGGGCCCAAGAGGGGGCATCTTGGCCGAATCCAGGTTTCAAGTTGGGCCCACGCGAATCCAGGTTTCAAGTTGGGCCCAAGAGGGGCATCTTGCCCGAATGCAGGTTTCAAGTTGGGCCCAAGAGGGGGCATCTTGGCCGAATCCAGGTTTCAAGTTGGGCCCACGCGAATCCAGGTTTCAAGTTGGGCCCAAGAGGGGCATCTTGGCCGAACGCAGGTTTCAAGTTGGGCCCAAGAGGGGCATCTTGGCCGAATCCAGGTTTCAAGTTGGGCCCAAGAGAGGCATCTTGGCCGAATCCAGGTTTCAAGTTGGGCCCAAGAAGAGGGGCATCTTGCCCGAACCCAGGTTTCAAGTTGGGCCGAAGAGGGGCATTTTGGCCGAATCCAGGTTTCAAGTTGGGCCCAAGAGGGGCATCTTGGCCGAACTCAGGTTTCAGTTGGGCCCAAGAGGGGCATCTTGGCCGACTCCAGGTTTCAAGTTGGGCCCACAGGATCCATTTTTCAAAGTTGGGCCCAAGAAGGGGCATCATCTTTGGCCGAATCCCAGGTTTCAAGTTGGCCCACCGAATCCAGGTTTCAAGTTGGGCCCAAGAGGGGCATCTTGGCCGAATCCAGGTTTCAAGTTGGGCCCAAGAGGGGCATCTTGGCCGAACCCAGGTTTCAAGTTGGGCCCACGCGAATCCAGGTTTCAAGTTGGGCCCAAGAGGTCATCTTGCCGAACGCAGGTTTCAATTGGCCAAGAGGGGCATCTTTGGCCGAATCCATTTTCAAGTTGGGCCCATAGGCATCTTGGCCGAATCCAGGTTTCAAGTTGGGCCCAGAATAGGGGCATCTTGCCCGACCCCGGTTTTCAAGTTGGGGGCCCGAAGAGGGGCATTTTGGCCGAATCCAGGTTTCAAGTTGGGCCCAAGAGGGGCTTCTTCGCCGAATCCAGGTTTCAAGTTGGGCCCAGAAGGGCATCTTGGCCGAATCCAGGTTTCAAGTTGGGCCCAAGAGGAGCATCTTGGCCGAATCCAGGTTTCAAGTTGGGCCCAAGAAGGGCATCTTGGCCGAATCCAGGTTTCAAGTTGGGCCCAAGAGGGGCATCTTGGCCGAATCCAGGTTTCAAGTTGGGCCCAAGAGGGGGCATCTTGGCCGAATCCAGGTTTCAAGTTGGGCCCACGCGAATCCAGGTTTCAAGTTGGGCCCAAGAGGGGCATCTTGCCCGAATGCAGGTTTCAAGTTGGGCCCAAGAGGGGGCATCTTGGCCGAATCCAGGTTTCAAGTTGGGCCCACGCGAATCCAGGTTTCAAGTTGGGCCCAAGAGGGGCATCTTGGCCGAATGCAGGTTTCAAGTTGGGCCCAAGAAGAGGGGCATCTTGGCCGAACCCAGGTTTCAAGTTGGGCCCGAAGGTTGGGCCCAAGAGGGTCATCTTGGCATCTTGGCTTCCAGGTTTCAAGTTGGGCCCAAAGAGGGGCATCTTGGCCGAATCCAGGTTTCAAGTTGGGCCCAAGAGGCCCAAGAGGGGCATCTTGGCCGAATCCAGGTTTCAAGTTGGGCCCAAGAGGGGCATCTTGGCCGAACCCAGGTTTCAAGTTGGGCCCAAGAGGGGCATCTTGGCCGAACGCAGGTTTCAAGTTGGGCCCAAGAGGGGCATCTTGGCCGAACGCAGGTTTCAAGTTGGGCCCAACGGGCATCTTGGCCGAATCCAGGTTTCAAGTTGGGCCCAAGAGGGGCACCTTGGCCGAATCCAGGTTTCAAGTTGGGCCCAAGAAGGGCCTCTTGGCCGAATGCAGGTTTCAAGTTGGGCCCAAGAGGGGCATCTTGGCCGAATCCATGGGCCCAAGCACCTTGGCAGAATCCAGGTTTCAAGTTGGGCCCAAGAGGGGCATCTTGGCCGAGTCCAGGTTTCAAGTTGGGCCCAAAAAACCGAATCCGGTTTCAAGTTGGGGTTAAGAGGGGCATCTTGGCCGAATCCAGGTTTCAAGTTGGGCCCAAGAGGGGCATCTTGGCCGAATCCAGGTTTCAAGTTGGGCCCAAGAGGGGCATCTTGGCCGAACGCAGGTTTCAAGTTGGGCCCAAGACGGGCATCTTGGCCGAATCCAGGCTTCAAGTTGGGCCCAAGAAGGGCATCTTGGCCGAATCCAGGTTTCAAGTTGGGCCCAAGAGGGGCATCTTGGCCGAATCCAGGTTTCAAGTTGGGCCCAAGAGGCCCAAGAGGGGCATCTTGGCCGAATCCAGGTTTCAAGTTGGGCCCAAGAGGGGCATCTTGGCCGAATCCAGGTTTCAAGTTCAGCCCAAGAGGGGCATCTTGGCCGAATCCAGGTTTCAAGTTGGGCCCAAGAGGGGCATCTTGGCCGACTCCAGGTTTCAAGTTGGGCCCAAGAGGGGCATCTTGGCCGAATCCAGGTTTCAAGTTGGGCCCAAGAGGGTTTCAAGTTGGGCATCTTGGCCGAATCCAGGTTTCAAGTTGGGCCCAAGAGGGGCATCTTGGCCGAATCCAGGTTTCAAGTTGGGTCCAAGAGGGGCATCTTGGCCGAATCCAGGTTTGAAGTTGGGCCCAAGAGGCGCATCTTGGCCGAATCCAGGTTTCAAGTTGGGCCCAAGAGGGGCATCTTGGCCGAACCCAGGTTTCAAGTTGGGCCCAAGAGGGGCATCTTGGCCGAATCCAGGTTTCAAGTTGGGTCCAAGAGGGGCAGCTTGGCCGAATCCAGGTTTCAAGTTGGGCCCAAGAGGGGCATCTTGGCCGAATCCAGGTTTCAAGTTGGGCACAAGAGGGGCATCTTGGCCGAATCCAGGTTTCAAGTTGGGCCCAAAACGGGCATCTTGGCCGAATCCAGGTTTCAAGTTGGGCCCAGGAGGGGCATCTTGGCCGAACCCAGGTTTCAAAGTTGGGCCCAAGAGGGGCATCTTGGCCGAATCCAGGTTTCAAGTTGGGCCCAAGAGGGGCGTCTTGGCCGAACCCAGGTTTCAAGTTGGGCCCAAGAGGGGCATCTTGGCCGAATCCAGGCTTAAGAGGGGCATCTTGGCCGAATCCAGGTTTCAAGTTGGGCCCAAGAGGGGCGTCTTCGCCGAATCCAGGTTTCAAGTTGGGCCCAAGAGGGGCATCTTGGCTGGGCGCAAGAAGGGCACCTTGGCCGAATCCAGGTTTCAAGTTGGGCCCAAGAGAGGCATCTTGGCCGAATCCAGGTTTCAAGTTGGGCCCAAGAAGAGGGGCATCTTGGCCGAACCCAGGTTTCAAGTTGGGCCGAAGAGGGGCATTTTGGCCGAATCCAGGTTTCAAGTTGGGCCCAAGAGGGGCATCTTGGCCGAATCCAGGTTTCAAGTTGGGCCCAAGAGGGTCCAGGTTTCAAGTTGGGCCCAAGAGGGGCATCTTGGCCGAATCCAGGTTTCAAGTTGGGCCCAAGAGGGGGCATCTTGGCCGAATCCAGGTTTCAAGTTGGGCCCACGCGAATCCAGGTTTCAAGTTGGGCCCAAGAGGGGCATCTTGGCCGAATCCAGGTTTCAAGTTGGGCCGAAGAGGGGCATCTTGGCCGAATCCAGGTTTCAAGCTGGGCCCAAAAGGGGCATCTTGGCCGAATCCAGGTTTCAAGTTGGGCCCAAGAGGGGCATCTTGGCCGAATGCAGGTTTCAAGTTGGGCCCAAGGGGGCATCTTGGCCGAATGCAGGTTTTCAAGTTGGGCCCAAGAGGGGCATCTTGGCCGAATCCAGGTTTCAAGTTGGGCCCAAGAGGGGCATCTTGGCCGAATCCAGGTTTCATGTTGGGCCCAGCAGGGGCATCTTGGCTGAATCCAGGTTTCATGTTGGGCCCAGGAGGGGCATCTTGGCCGAATCCAGGTTTCAAGTTGGGGTCAAGAGGGCATCTAGGCCGAATCCAGGTTTCAAGTTGGGGTTAAGAGGGGCATCTTGGCCGAATCCAGGTTTCAAGTTGGGCCCAAGAATAACATCTTGGCCGAATCCAGGTTTCAAGTTTGGCCCAAGAGGGGCATCTTGGCCGAATCCAGGTTTCAAGTTGGGCCCAGGAGGGCAGGTTTCAAGTTGGGCCCAAGAGGGGCATCTTGGCCGAATCCAGGTTTCAAGTTGGGGTCAAGAGGGGCATCTTGGCCGAATCCAGGAACAAAGTTGGGCTAAAGAGGGGCATCTTGGCCGAATCCAGGTTTCAAGTTGGGCCCAAGAGGGGCATCTTGGCCGAATCCAGGTTTCAAGTCGGGCCAGGGCATCTTGGCCGGATCCAGGTTTCAAGTTGGGCCCAAGAGGGGCACTCTTGGCCGGATCCAGCTTCCCAAGAGGGGCATCTTGGCCGAATCCATGTTTCAAGTTAGGCCCAAGAGGGGCATCTTGGCCGAATCCGGGTTTCAAGTCGGGCCAGGGCATCTTGGCCGGATCCAGGTTTCAAGTTGGGCCCAAGAGGGGCATTTTGGCCGAATCCAGGTTTCAAGTTCAGCCCAAGAGGGGCATCTTGGCCGAATCCAGGTTTCAAGTTGGGGTTAAGAGGGGCATCTTGGATCCAGGTATCAAGTGGGGTCGGGGTGGGCATCTTGGCCGAATCAAAGTTTCAAGTTGGGCCCGAAAGGCGCATCTTGGCCGAATCCAGGTTTCAAGTTGGGCCCAAGAGGGGCATCTTGGCCGAATCCAGGTTTCAAGTTGGGCCCAAGAGGGGCATCTTGGCCGAATCCAGGTTTCAAGTTGGGCCCAAGAGGGGCATCTTGGCCGAACCCAGGTTCCAAGTTGGGCCCAAGAGGGGCATCTTGGCCGAACGCAGGTTTCAAGTTGGGCCCAAGACGGGCATCTTGGCCGAATCCAGGTTTCAAGTTGGGCCCAGGAGGGGCATTTAGGCGAATCCAGGTTTCAAGTTGGGCCCAAGAAGGGCCTCTTGGCCGAACGCAGGTTTCAAGTTGGGCCCAAGAGGGCCATCTTGGCCGAATCCATGGGCCCAAGCACCTTGGCAGAATCCAGGTTTCAAGTTGGGCCCAAGAGGGGCATCTTGGCCGAGTCCAGGTTTCAAGTTGGGCCCAAAAAACCGGATCCGGTTTCAAGTTGGGGTTAAGAGGGGCATCTTGGCCAAATCCAGGTTGCAAGTTGGGTTGAAGAGGGGTATCTTGGCCGAATCCAGGTTTCAAGTTGGGCCCAAGAGGGTCATCTTGGCCGAATCCAGGTTTCAGGTTGGGCCAAGTTGGGCCCAAGAGGGGAAGTTGGGCCCAAGAGGGGCATCTTGGCCGAATCCAGGTTTCAAGTTGAGCCCAAGAGGGGCATCTTGGCCGAATCCAGGTTTCAAGTTGGGCCCAAGAGGGGCATCTTGGCCGAATCCAGGTTTCAAGTTGGGCCCAAGAGGGGCATCTTGGCCGACTTCAGGTTTCAAGTTGGGCTCAAGAGGGGCATCTTGGCCGAACCCAGGTTTCAAGTTGGGCCCAAGAGGGGCATCTTGGCCGAACCCAGGTTTCAAGTTTGGCCCAAGAGGGGCATCTTGGCCGAATCCAGGTTTCAAGTTGGGCCCAAGGAGGGGCAGCTTGGCCGAATCCAGGTTTCAAGTTGGGCCCAAGAGGGGCATCTTGCCCGAATCCAGGTTTCAAGTTGGGCACAAGAGGGGCATCTTGGCCGAATCCAGGTTTCAAGTTGGGCCCAGGAGGGGCATCTTGGCCGAATCCAGGTTTCAAGTTGGGCCCAAGAGGGGCATCTTGGCCGAATCCACCAGGAGGGGCATCTTGGCCGAATCCAGGTTTCATGTTGGGCCCAGGAGGGGCATCTTGGCCGAATCCAGGTTTCAAGTTGGGGTCAAGAGGGGCATCTTGGCCGAATCCAGGTTTCAAGTTGGGATCAAGAGGGGCATCTTGGCCGAATCCAGGTTTCAAGTTGGGCCCAAGAGGGGCATCGTGGCCGAATCCAGGTTTCAAGTTGGGCCCAAGAGGGGCATCTTGGCCGAATCCAGGTTTCAAGTTGGGTTGAAGAGGGGCATCTTGGCCGAATCCAGGTTTCAAGTTGGGCCCAAGAGGGGCATCTTGGCCGAATCCAGGTTTCAAGTTGGGCCCAAGAGGGGCGTCTTGGCCGAATCCAGGTTCCAAGTTGGGCCCAAGAGGGGCATCTTGGCCGAATCCGGGTTTCAAGTCGGGCCAGGGCATCTTGGCCGGATCCAGGTTTCAAGTTGGGCCCAAGAGGGGCATCTTGGCCGAATCCAGGTTTCAAGTCAAGAAAGGCGTCTTGGCCGAATCCAGGTTTCAAGTTGGGCCCAAGAGGGGCGTCTTGGCCGAATCCAGGTTTCAAGTTGGGCCCTGGAGGGGCATCTTGGCCGAGTCCAGGTTTCAAGTTGGGCCCAAGAGGGGGTTTCAAGTTGGGCCCAAGAGGGGCATCTTGGCCGAATCCAGGTTTCAAGTTGAGGGCATCTGAATCCAGGTTTCAAGTTGGATCCAGGTTTCAAGTTGGGCCGAAGAATCTTGGCCGAATCCAGCTTTCAAGTTGGGCCCAAGAGGGGCATCTTGGCCGAATCCAGGAACAAAGTTGGGCCCAAGAGGGGCATCTTGGCCGAATCCAGGTTTCAAGTTGGGCCCAAGAGGGGCATCTTGGCCGAATCCAGGTTTCAAGTTGGGCCCAAGAGGGGCATCTTGGCCGAATCCAGGTTTCAAGTTGGGCCCAAGAGGGGCATCTTGGCCGAATCCAGGTTTTTCAAGTTGGGCCCAAGAGGGGCATCTTGGAATCCAGGTTTCAATCCATCTTGGCCGAATCCAGGTTTCAAGTTGGGCCCAAGAGGGGCATCTTGGCCGAATGGGCCCAAGAGGGGCATCTTGGCCGAATCCAGGTTTCAAGTTGGGCCCAAGAGGGGCATCTTGGCCGAATGCAGGTTTCAAGTTGGGCCCAAGAGGGGCATCTTGGCCGAATCCAGGTTTCAAGTTGGGGCCAAGAGGGGCATCTTGGCCGAATCCAGGTTTCAAGTTGGGCCCAAGAGGGGCATCTTGGCCGAATCCAGGTTTCAAGCTGGGCCCAAGAGGGGCATCTTGGCCGAATCCAGGTTTCAAGTTGGGGCCAAGAGGGGCATCCTGGCCGAATCCAGGTTTCAAGTTGGGGCCAAGAGGGGCATCTTGGCCGAATCCAGGTTTCAAGTTGGGCCCAAGAGGGGCATCTTGGCCGAATGCAGGTTTCAAGTTGGGCCCAAGAGGGGCATTTTGGCCGAATCCAGGTTTTTCAAGTTGGGCCCAAGAGGGGCATCTTGGCCGACTCCAGGTTTCAAGTTGGGCCCAAGAGGGGCATCTTGGCCGAATCCAGGTTTCAAGTTGGGCCCAAGAGGGGCATCTTGGCCGAACCCAGGTTTCAAGTTGGGCCCAAGAGGGGCATCTTGGCCGAATCCAGGTTTCAAGTTGGGTCCAAGAGGGGCAGCTTGGCCGAATCCAGGTTTCAAGTTGGGCCCAAGAGGGGCATCTTGGCCGAATCCAGGTTTCAAGTTGGGCCCAAGAGGGGCATCCTGGCCGAATCCAGGTTTCAAGCTGGGCCCAAGAGCGGCATCTTGGCATCTTGGCCGAATCCGGGTTTCAAGTTGGGCCCAAGAGGGGCATCTTGGCCGAATGCAGGTTTCAAGTTGGGCCCAAGAGGGGCATCTTGGCCGAATCCAGGTTTCAAGCTGGGCCCAAGAGGGGCATCTTGGCCGAATCCAGGTTTCAAGTTGGGCCCAAGAGGGGCATCCTGGCCGAATCCAGGTTTCAAGTTGGGCCCAAGAGCGGCATCTTGGCATCTTGGCCGAATCCAGGTTTCAAGTTGGGCCCAAAAGGGGCATCTTGGCCGAATGCAGGTTTCAAGTTGGGCCCAAGAGGGGCATCTTGGCCGAATCCAGGTTTCAAGTTGGGCCCGCAGACGTTTTACGATAGTGTTAACCGGGCCAAACTCGACGCGAGAATCGTTGAGTCGGGTTTCCCACCAGCTATGGCCCTTTTGGTCATGCAAGCGTACAGAGGTACGAGATACCTTGTGGCGGAGGACCTCCTCTGGGAGGGGATCCTCCCAGCCAGGCGTATCCTAGCGGGCTGCCCTTTCGCGACGATGATGGCGCGGGTATACCTGAAACCAATAATGCAAGAAGCCGCAGAGCTTCGATGCATCACAGCCCTAGATACGTGGTTAGATGACGTTGGAGCGGATTTCGAAGCGCGATATCCAAAGCAGGCTGCATTTGCGGTTTATGAAGGATACAAGACCCTTCGCAAGCTTCTGGAGGGGAGTGACCTCCGCCTGTCCCTCAAAAAGACGGGTCCCCAAAGCCCCTTGGATACACCAAAGACGGCCCCTACACTCCCTGGGGGTTTAGGGTTGAGGATCGCGCCGCCCCGCTCCCGCCCCCCCCGCTTTTTTAAAGCCGTGCATTTGCTTCAAATCATATGAATCGTTTTTTGCATATAGACAAAATAAAGTCGTGCAATGGACATAGAGAGAAAATGGAGGTTTGTTGTCCCGTGACCTTTGTAAATATCGAGAAAATCATGGTTTTTCTATGTGAAAATAGCGAAAATAAGTGGAAATATTTACAAGATGTAGTTTTCTTCCTATGGAAATATACAGAACTGCTTGACCCTCCCCCACCACCCCCACCCCCACATTCTATATGAAATGTACTCACTCATGCACTAAGTTAATGACATTAAAAGGCCCCTTTAAAATACTATTTTGGGAGCGTGTTTCGACCGCGCATATAACTTTATAATTAATGGAGCGATCGAAATAAGCCCCTCAAAATAAGCCTAATAATAATACGGTTTTCGTGTTCACGCTCGAACGAATGTTGCAAGTACACGCACTACAACTATATTCACTTCTCTTTTACTTTTCCCCCTTTAATAATGTGCGCACTTATTGTCTTCGTAAACTTGTCCAACAAAACACCCAACAAAGGAATTTCTTGGCCAACCATTCAATGTTAAGTGAATTCACCTCTTTTAATATGATTCTTTGTTGGTCTAGAAACAGGCTTGCAAGAACTGAACCACATGGACGTACCAACTCACGAAGCTAGGAATTATTAAGTTGGGACATTAGTTTATTTCACTGGTGATCCGTGAAGAAGAGCTCTCGTTCACTTATTGTGTCACCTTGTCTTACCTTTGCCTCTGGACCACATAATAAGTCTTAAGGTGTACATGTGAACCCAAGAATGAGGCACAGGTTTCCAGGGCTTATTGTTACTGCCTCAATGAGCTAGATACAAAGGTTAGCTTCGTGAGTTCGCCTGTCAAGATATTAATATTGTAACTGCCCCAAAGACCTTACAAATCAAGGGTTAGTTCGTGAATTCTCTTCTCTCTTCATCTTGTTTTACTATTAAGTGAAGAGAATAATGTGATGAAGTGCGTAAGGAAAGAACGAAGTGAGAGAACGCACGGCACAAAGAACATTATGAACGAAACCCCCAATTTTATAGAAAATTTCGTGCACTAGTTTACAAATTTACTATTAAATTGGGACCTTGGTTCAACATTGCCTAAGAGGAAGAGGAGAGGAAGAGGAGAGGAAGAGGAGAGGAAGAGGAGAGGAAGAGGAGAGGAAGAGGAGAGGAAGAGGAGAGGAAGAGGAGAGGAAGAGGAGAGGAAGAGGAGAGAGAGCCAAGAGGAAATGAAGAGGAGCCGGGGGGGGGGGCCCGGGGCCGAAAATTAGTTTGGGGGGGTACCTTTTTTGTTGTTACTATTGCGGGGGCGGAATTAATTTGGGGGGAGGGGGCCCCACACTATCAGGAGACCACATGAAAGTGCAGGCAGGTTACGGGGCCACGATTCAGCACGAACTGTTGCAACTGTTTCAAAATGCAGGCGCGCTATAGGGCCACGATTGCGCTACCAGCACAGGCTTTTGGGCGCAGAACACTAGAATAGATGTTTCCCCGGCGTCAAAATGGCTCGAGCCATGGCGCGCGCTATAGGGTCATCAGGGCGCAGAAGGGCACCCTACAAGCGCGAAGGGAGGGGACATACGACCAACTTCGACCACACCCTACGAGCACAAAGGGAGGGGACATACGACAAACCTCGACGGGATACGTTTTTACTTCTACAGTGTTCTGAAAGAGCGGTCCCCAAAACTTGGGTGCCATTTGAGTACATTGAACACGGTGCTGTTCGAGTACGCTCGGTCCCCAAAAGCAGGATGCTAGCTGAACACGCTTGGTCCCCAAAACTTGGGTGCTATTGGATGCTAGTTGAACACGCTCGGTCCAGAAGACTTGGGTGCTGATGGCTCGGGCCAGCGACCAAATAGCTCGCGTCTGGGGTGTTTCAACATGTTCCAGAACCTTTTCGCAGAGCAAGCAGAGTCGGGTGAATAATGGGAACGGACCTGCGTGGACCCCGGGTTTTTTTTACTTTTGGCAATCACAGACACAAGCGCCGACATCGCCGACCATGGAAAACATCGAGAAAGCGTGCGCGGAGTGGTTTCCGGGCATTTGGGAAATACAAAGGTTTACAAAGAAGCAAAAACCGTCATGCCTCGGAGCCTCGTGTGGCAAACTTCTCGTTGCAAGTTGGCCGTTGTATGGGGGAGAGGGGGGAGCTCTGGCGCGAGCTATTTGGTCATCAGGGCGCAGATGGGGTGCTAGTTGCTTACGATGAAACCCGAAAACCTGTGCTGGTAACGTACTCGTGGCTCTATACGGGTTGTGAAGATGCCCCTGCGACCAGTAAAACGCATTCCCTAAGGGTTGTAAATATGCCCCCGCGACCAGCCCTGAAAACTTGTGTTTTCACGTGTTAAAGCACCATGTATGTTTCCCCTGCGACCAAATAGCTTGAGCCGTGGCGCGAGCTATTTGGTCATCAGGGCGCAGATGGGGTGCTATAGTTGCTTATGATGTCACCCTTCGTGGGGAAGTACGACAAACTGGGCCCTCACCAAACCCTACGAGCACGAAGGGGGGGGACATGCGACAAACCTCTAAGGATATGATAGGTTCTTACGTCTACAGTGTTCTGAAAGTTCCTTTTATTCGGGCCAAGAAAGGCATGAATCATGTCTATGCCATTGGGTTCTGACTCATGGTGCTTTCGTTGTTGTTTCACGCGTTTTCGCTTTCTCATCCTTTCTCTACAATGCCGGCCAAATCTTATCTTTTCTTCTTCTTTTTTCCCCGCATAATAAAGACCTATTTTGCGGGGCAAAACATCCCTTTCATTGGTGAAAAGAGCTGCAACAGCAAAATTCACGAATATTGGGGCTGGTGTGGCCCCCGGGCACTGTCTTGTGCTGGGCTGCATCATGCTGCATCATGGTGCATCCCACAATGTTCCAGCGCCTGCTGCTCGGCGCCACTCGGCACGCCCAGGTCTGTCGCCGCGGGGGGGACATGAGGCCTGCATGCCATGAGAGCCAAATGCTGAAACTCCCATGAAGCCAATGTATGCCTCATCATCGGAATCCCTTTTTATTGCCGACCTGGGCAATTTCACAAGCGCACCCCACTGCCCTGTGCTCAAAGGCCAGAATGGGCTGAGAACCTGCCAGAACGGAAACGCACAAAACCACGTTCTTTTTGGGAGGCGCAACTAATGTACAAAACTTTTCATTGGAAGAACTCTCGGACCCAACCACCACGAACCACAACGGAAGACCAGACCGGGAGACGCTACGGCAACGACAAATGTGACGAAAATCAAAGGCGAAGCTCTGCTCGAAGACCAAGTTTTGCCGAGCCGCCTCCAGCTGTAGCCTTTCGGCCTGTCAACTCCGGATCCCAACTCAAACAAATGGAAGAATGTTCCCCACGGTGAAAGATTTTGGCTTTAGGCATTTCTCTTTTGGCTTCCTTTGTCACTGCAAGCGCACCTGGGAAGTGGCACTGGCCGCCGGGTGATCTTCAGAATCTGACATTGCGCCTCGTCGACAAGGAAAGCATGATTCCAACACGAAGATAAAGAAACTGAACTGGAAGTACCGGAGTCAAGAATGCTATTCCGGCAACCAGCCTGTCAAAGCAGCAACCGAAAGATTTGCCACCTGGCAGGGTGCTCTGTTAGGACGGGCTCATCAATGACGTCTCCTAGTTGTGTTTCGGCCCCCTGTAGAACGTGCCTGCGGCTTGGTGCAGCTGAATAGCGCCCAACTGAAAGCCAAACGCATCGGCTGAGTGCCATCATGACTTGAGATTGGGGCTACGAAAGCTAGACAAACGCCGGCCAGCAAAGCAACACATTTGCGAGGGATGAATGAGCCCCCTGAAAATTCTTGCCCAACCCTGTCAGTGTGCAAGTGGGTGAGCGGATTGGGAGCTTGGATTTTCAGGGCTCAATGAACGATGGCATCTGACAAGTCGAAACAAGAAGCCTGCAAGGTGGGGGGGGGGGGCCTAAAGAGAGGGGAGACGTGCGCATGCACAGCTGCTAGTGGCAAAACGGAGAGTACTTTGCGATGGTGCGCGGTTAGGCGTGACTTTGTGATGGTGCTACCGTTCGAGGGCTACCTGTGTTTTGCGCTCTATGGCTCGATCTGCATCGAATCAGAGGGTGCACCAGAACCAAGTCGAAGCACGGATCTCACAAAAGAACTGTCAGCTTTCAGAGCAGCTTTCATTTAGCCCCCTGAAAATTCTTGACTTGAAGCAAGCTTAGACAACCCAAGCCCAACCCTGCACAGCAGAAGATTGCAAGCATGTCCCCGTGTCTGCTCATGCACCCTGGATCGATGAGGAGCCTCTCAACAGTGCTGAGCTGAGTGTCTGCAGCGTGCTCTTGGCATAGTGAATCGTCACTCAAACTCTAAACATGTAGCCGGAAACACTAAACCTCACGCCAAAAGCCGAAGCGGATAGGGAGCTTGGATTCTCAGAGCCCAAGGAACGATTGAGAAGCCAAGGCGGGGGTCGTAAGATGGACACTTCAAGGCTATGCTGCACGTGCGTGCCTTGTAAATTGTAAACAAATACTTTACAAAGGAAACACCCGCCGGATAGACGCAACGCACCCGCGGAATGGACGCAATGCACCCTTAGCATCAGAACACTGTGTCCTGGGCGGGAGCGCGGAGAGCGCGGAGGGCGCGGAGGGCGCGGAGGGCGCGAAGGGCGCGGAGGGCGCGGAGGGCGCAGAGGGAGGGCGCAGAGAGCGCGGAGGGCGCGGAGGGTGCAGACGCGGAGGGCGCGGGAGGCGTGGAGGGCGCGGAGGGCGCGGAGCGCCGCGGAGGGCGCGGAGGGCCCTCCGCGAGGGCACGGAGGGCGCGGAGGGTGCGGGAGTCGCGGAGGGCGCGGAGGGTGCGGAGGGCGAGGAGCGCGCGGAGCGCGCGGAGGGCGCGCAGGGCGCAGAGGGTGCGGAGGGCGCGGAGGGGCGTCCACGTTTGCACTCCCCTGCCAATCAGATGTCACGTCCCCATCCGCGCTCCCCCCCCGACCCGTCCGTCAACCTCTATGCATGGTCCACGCCTCCCCATGCCACGCCCCTCTCCCAGCAAAATGTTCCGAACCCCTCCCTTGACCGTGTTGTCTCCGCGGCCTCCCGTCAACATTCTTTCGGTCCGACCCTCCTTTTTCGATAGAACGCCTTCCGCGTTGAAGCCAAGTTCAGAATTGGTTTTTTCGGGAAGAATCCAAGACAACAAAGAGCACGCGCAGAATAGACGTCAAGCGTCCAAGGCACGGGGGGGGGTCCCTCCCCTGAAATCAAGTACCGCAACCCTGCATGGGGGAGGGGGGTAGACTCAATCTTTAAGGGACCCCACCCCCGGAGCCCTTTAACTTATTGAATTGCATACCAGTTAAGGGTCGGGGTCGCTGATTGACCCACCTGAACACTAGAGAGAAAGGTTGTAAACGACAACTCTCGCAAGCTCCAACACTCGATGCGCCACGGAATAGCTATGCAACCACGTTCGGCTCCGAGACCACCATCCGTTTCCCTTACGACTCGCACGTGCAGCCGTCGGCTCCCAAGAGAGGAACAGAACGATTCCTCCAGCTTGTCTGAAATTTGTGCCTTGACCCGCAGGTGCTGATCGTGCGTATGGAGTCTCATTGTTGTTGTCTCACTGTGGATCAAATGAACCCTGTTCTCTTATCATTACCCACTTGATCCACCAAGCCTGGATCCAGGCGTCAGCTGTTGAAGCTGGTCGAAGCACAAGGTGTGGCGCCGTTTTATCTTCACATCAGTTTGCTGCTGCCATACCTAGCAATCCATGATGCTATGCCACGCAAGGCCCTGTGGATCCTGTGGTGGAAAGGATGTGATGAAAAAATCCTTTCGATTCTTTCTTTTCATGCCTGCGATCACAAGCACCATTCCTCTCTCGCTATGTCAAACTCTCGCTCTATCGCTCTCTACAACTGGATCCAGACCTTTTGGCTGACAAGCCAGAGTGGTCAAGCGTCAGGGCATCACATGCGACCCGTGCTCATCCATGGCCCATGCTGCGAATGCTGGCTAATGCTCGCAAACAGCAGCTGAGGAGACGAACTTGCGCACGAGACGGAAACGTTGGAACAAAGCCGGTCTTCATCTGAATCTGCGTCACGAAGCCTTACGTAACGCATGCGAACTTGCGTGCCATTCACGAGAATCCCGGTCAAGTCCAGTCTTATGTTTCCAGTGCTCCTCATATAGGATATGATTTCTTCCCAAGTTTGGGGGGAGCGTGCCAACTCCTTTCTAGGGCGTGAGATGTCTACATTCGGAGAACGGAGAAGCTGCAATGCTTGCGCACAGTACTTTTCCGATCGTGCATCTCGGTTCGTGCAGGTGCGGGGTGAAACCCACCTTCCTTAGGAAGGCCTTTCCCGAGCAGGCTGTAGCTCCATGCAAAAAGCCTTGACTCGGGGTCCGACTAAAGCGCATGAATTGGAATCGGGCATAGAGAACTTCTGAAACTTTGTCTCCGCTATCTTCGAGTCTTCGAGTCTTCGAGCATCTCGCATCTGTACTAGCCATTGCTAAGCCGCTTTTTCCCCTTTCCGCGAGAACTAGCCGTACTGCGCCAGGGCGGTCTGGATGTTGATGACCGCCTTGCTGCAGGTGTGCAGTGCGCTCAGGAGCATCTCGACTTGGGAGAGCAAGTCCGAGAGCGGGTCGTCTCCACGGTGGGTGTTCGCGACCTTTCGCATCTTCTCGACCAGCTGCTGGAAGGTCTGCTTTCGGTTTCCCACTGCCTCCAAGAGCCCAGACAATCTCCGGGTCACGTGGCTGGGTTTGGGAGTCGAGGCCGCGGACCTCAAGGCTTCAGAGCCTCGTTCCAAGATGGAATGTCGAAGGCTTGCGGCGGCACCGGTGTCGTCCGAGGTGTCGGAGGTTGATGCCTGCAGCCTTCGTTTGTAGAGATCTTTCAACATCACGTCCACGCTGGTGAGCTCCGTTGTGAAGTACTCTTCCATCTCAAGCAGAAGCGACTTGAAGTCCTGGTTGTCTGACAAGACCGATGCCGCTGACTCGCCGATCATTGTGAAGAGCCACTCGAGCGTGCCCAGCTCCGAGACAATTGTACGGAAGGAGCCCTCGAGGTTTACGAAGAGTTCATACGGAAACTCAATTCCTCGGGGGGCTGGCTCGTCCGCGGCACTGGGCAAGAGTCTCTTCAGATCATCAAGATGTCGCAAGACGAGAGTCTCTTCATTTGAAGATCCATCTGCGTTGGCGGATCCTTTGTCCGTGCTGTTCAGGCCCATGACCCTGGAGAGTAGCCCCATGGACTTTTTCAGGGTGTGCTTCAGCTGATACTGAACAAGGCTTCGAGCACTCGAGAAGAGCAGCAGATCCAAAGTCAGCATGATTGCTCCTCCTAGAACGGCTGCCTTCACACTCGAGGCCAAGTACAACTCAGCCCCCAGGTCAATTGAGGAATTGTAGTCCCGGAACACACCGCTTGCAGGCACCAAAGAGTACACGCCAATTGCCAAGGTGGGAAGTGCAACGCCGGCATTCGCTTTTGAGTGAAGTATCTGGAAAGTCAGCACAAATGCGTAAAACCACAACCACACTGCGAAGACTGCTGCATGGAACTCTGTCTTGACTGCCAGAACTTGGCCGAGAGAGTGCCCCAAGACTGTACCGACAACCACCGCGTTCAGGCGTCGTGTAATCAAGCCCAGAGAGAACCCAGCACCCGTGGTAGTAGACACGACCGTGGCGACTGTCGCTGACGCTCCAGACGTGTAGGCATTCAGCATTCTCTCCAAACCAACCCAGCCAAACAAGAAAGCCAATACCATCGCCAGCGTGCTTCGAGCCACGAAGCGCAAGTGTGATGGGTAGTTTCCTTGGACTTTAGTTGTGAGGTCAAGGTCATGTCCTGGAGTACGTACGGATTCTGATAGAAAGTGGATTCTCAGTTCAGAAGGTCTTTGCCAAACTATATACAACACCGAAGAAAGACAGAAGAGCTTAATTAAGAGTCTACTGTACAGTATATAGGCAAGGATCGAGTCTGCGGCAGCTCCAGTCTGTTTCCAAGATCAGACAGAAACCTGAGCAGAGTCTCATTGGCGACAAGCACCTTGAGTATGAGCTGCGGCTGAGTGGCTTCAAAGGGTTCCAGGTTGTGCCGTACACAGCAGTGTCCAACACTTTGAGACGCAAGATCGTTCCTCGAGGAACGAGGTTGTGACTGTGAAACGTGCCAACAACATGCCGCCTGCCAATCCGTGCGCCTATGTGCGCCTTATACATACTGCATCCCTGGAAGATCCCCCACACGCGCCTGATGCGATTGTGCATAAACCCAGCGCAAAGCTCATCATATCTCCGCTGAGCACTGTCTGGGAAACAGCCTTCGGAAACTCGGTCTTCATTGTGCCCATAGCCTGAGACGCGTTGCCATGACGTTGCGGGGGCATGTTGCCGCGCGGTGCATCACCATGTATCGGGAGCATGTCCTACTGGTACTTAATCAGTGTTGCACGCTACAAAGTTCTTAAGGAAGCCAAGCGGCTTCCTCAAAGTCCTCTGCTGCACTCACGTCGATGGTCGTGCCGGGGACCGGTAATGCCCTTGCGGCAGCACTGCACACGTCCAGGAGAGAGGGCAGCGTAGCCCCCATGATTTGAGCATTCGACTGCGGCATCCTCAGTTTTTTGCACAAAGTGCGAGACATGGAAAGAAATGGAACGCTCCCAGGTCTGACAGACATGCTGACACTGGTATCATCTGGTATTTCTGGTGCCGAGTCTCTTTGCCGCCAAGCGGTTGGCCATCGAAGCGTGCTGCAAGAGCGCGGCCATGAGTTCTGTGTAGGCCTCCAGCTTCTTCCGCCTCCGGCAACGTGATGGTAAGAAGCCGAAGTCCTATCCAGGGAAGAAGTTGTGCCGCTGTGCCGCACTGAAAGCAGGGACGTGTGGAAACAAAACAAGGAAGCATTCGCATTCTGTCCTCAAACCACGCGAAGGACAGGTGCCCCTCAATATCTGACAACCACTCTCTGGTCCCGTCTATAGACGACCTTGGTCTTTGACGTTCTTTAACTCCCTGTGCTCAACCAGCAGCTTGCTCAACAGAATTTCAGCACGATAGTGTTAGTGTTCGTGTAACTAAGCGGCTGGATGGCCAGGTTGACCTCGGGGGTGGTGGCGAAGGGCAGCGCCTCCAAGACGGCGCTCAGCGTCTCGGCGAGCTCCGTGCTGCTCTTGGTGGCCTTGCTCAGGGCGTCGTTTGGGCAGGGCAGGAGCTGGCTCAGCACCGCGATGAAGCCACCGGCACAGGTCATGATGCTCTGGGTCCAAGGATCGCTTGGATCGTTGCTGAAAGCCGGCGAGGAGGGATCCACAAAGGCCATGGCCCAGTAGAGCACGTAGATCAGCGCGTAGACACGGACGCAGGTGCCGAAGCCAATGTAGAGGAAGATGCCCGTGAAGAGGGCCAAGTCTCCCAGGATGATCAGCGCCCTCAAGCTCCCCTCGTCCACGGCACTCCAGTGGACGTTCATGAAGCACTCCCGCAGGAACTCCGCCGTGCTGTTGGTCTGAACGAAGCGCTCTCCGCTGCCTAGGTTGCACAGGGGCAGCCACTCGGAGGCGTAAATGATTCGGCCGAGGGCGAGGTCCGTCACCTCCTGGCGGGTAGCAAAAGCACCGCCTTTCAGGTACGAACCGAAAGCCCGGTTCATCAGAAGGACGTTCCCGAGCGCAAGCATCGTCCCAATGAAGCCCTCCAGGGAATAGCGCACCGAGGCACCAAGCGAAGGCCCAAGCAAATAACAAAAGTTCTGCATCGCCACGCCGAAGCTGGCCATATATTTGCTGCTCCGATCGCCCCAGGTGTTGAAGAACTCGGCCACGGGATACACAATGACAGGACCACCGATCACCAGCATCCAGAAAGACAGCCGGAATGCCAACCACCAGTTTGATTTGTACCGACGGCGGGCTCGCAAGGCAGTTTTCCTAAACTTTTGATGCGAGTGCAATTTCTCCAACACTTTGATCATCATATTTGCCCACTCTGGATCTGTGGGTGTAGGCATGACCGGCCTCTCGGTGTCCTGAGAGTCTATGAGTGTCAAGCTTGCTGGCTTGGGCTTGTTGAGGCCTTGCTCGATATCACGTAACTCATCCACTTGGTCGGTGTCCTCTTGCTCAACAGGCAGCACGTCACTGGCGTCCTCCTCCTTTGTCAGGCTAATAATTGGCGCTGGCGGAGGATGAAATGCTTCACGTGCAGCCTCATGCAAAACTTCAACTTCGTGCGAAGCTTCATTTGGAGCTTCATGCGCTTCATGCGGAACTTCATGCGAAGCTCGATAGCTTGGCGGCGTGACATGATCAGGTATGCAAGGCAGTGCTTGTACGGCATCCTTGCTTCTGTCAGCTCGCTTTATGACCTTCAGCTTCACGCTCCGGCCCGCTAAGTCTGGTGGAGCGACGCCGTTGTGCTTTCGCACTGACGTGATCGTGCCTTCCACGGTCCGGGGTGGGCTTTCGCCTTCGGCACTTCTTTGGCCCGCCCTCCGACGCTCCCCATGAGACATCTCGCCGATCTCGCCTAGAAAGGCCTAAGGCCGCGAGAGAGCTGAGCAAACCTTTTCCGCACAGCCGCAAGTTGGGAAGGGGGATCCCTCTCACATTTGGAGAGAGAGAGACGTAGCTGAATTGATAGCCTCCGAGCCCAACTTCAGCCAAACATGAAACCCATGGCAGCGCAAGCGAGTGAGAGAGACACGAAAGACATGCGCATCACGTGCAAGGGACCTGCACAACTAACTACGCACTCTGCTCACCCGGTCGGAACCCTCATTAGTCTCGTTCATAGAATCATGAAGAGGTTTTCGGCTATGAATGCCTGCTCTCTGTCTCCAAGGTCTACCTTCCTCCCTCTCCTTCTCTTGTTCTCCTGTGCCAAAGCTGTCGTCCGACGCCTGTCGTCTAAGCCTAAACCCACACTTGTGAGATCGTGAAACCGCCACTGCCCGTTGACGCTGCAATCCAGGGCTTTTCCTGAACCGGTACCAAGCTCACATGCCGACATAGTGGTAGGACACGTTCGTCAGGTTGACCTCAGAAGAATCGAAAGGACCCACATCTGCGAATTCTGCGAATGCGCCACTATGCGAAAGGATAAACGCAGACTGGACCGCTACTTCATGCTACTTCTATACTCGAGTCGTACGAGTCATACCATTGTGCTCTCTGATTCTTTCTTTTTGTTCGTTCTTTCTTTCTTTCTTTCGTTATTTCGCTCTTTCTTTTTTGCTTTGTGTCGTTCTTTCTTTCTTTCTGTCTTTCCTTCTTTCTGTCTTTCTTTCTGTCTTTCTTTCTGTCTTTCTTTCTGTCTTTCTGTCTGTCTTTATTTATTGTTTTATTTTGTGGGTCTTGGGGGGCTCTCTTTCTCTCTCTCCCTCTCTCTCTGCCTTCTTTCCTTCCTTCCTTCCTTCCCTCCCTCCCTCCCTTCCCTCCCTCCCTCCCTCCTCCGTCCTTCCTTCCTTCGCATATGATCTTTCTTTCTTTCGGGTGTGGGGGCATATGATCTCTCTCTCTCTCTCTCGCTCTTTCCTTGTTCAGCAAAAACTGTGCCTTTTTTTGCTCTCTCTTCTCTCCCATTGCAACATGAGGAAAAACCACCACACTGGCAGACCTCTTCCTTCGCAGCTTTGTGAGAATACTCCCAGATATGCTTGTGGGGTTTCAGGCTTTTTTTCGCGCCAGCAAAGAGAGCTGGAGCCGGCCTAATTGTCAGGAATATCGGGTGGGCCACATCTTGCCGTGTTGTTACTGCAACGTGAGTTCAAAAAAGGGGGCACAAGTTTTCCCATGTGGATGATGAAAGAAGGACGACATCATTCTTTAGCTCGTACTTGTGTTTTTTGGGCCCCTCTCCTCCTCTCAGCTTTCACGAGCAGTGCACTACAATCGAGTTCTGCATGCTGGTGCAGTAGCCGCCACAAGCGAGAACGGTAGATTCTCTTTGATGAGACACCCTCGGCCCAACCTCCATCCCAGGGCCCAAGCGCGGAGGCAACTGAGGACCAACGCGGCGAGCACGACCACGCCTCGAGATCAGGAAGTCCCTGCAAGACATGGCAGTTAACTGCAGTTGTTGAGGAGCATCTGAGTCTGAGTTTTCCTCTCAGGCGCTGGCCCGATGGATAGAGGATCACCTCCGTTCGTTCCAAAAAGGGCAGGACGCTGTACCTTGGAAGAATTTCGAAGGACATTGTCGAAGGGTTGAAGCTGGCTGCGGGCTTAAAGGAGGCCCAACACTCACCCCCCCCCCGCCCCATGCTTCATTGGGCATCTTCAAACTCCGTTGTCGGAAGCGAAGGCTTCACCGGCTGAGGGCTTCGCCCGAGTGACATGATGTACAAGTAGTAGCACAGAGCGGCCGCGTACAAACAGTTGCCTGGTGAAACAGGGGTGTTTGTGTTAACCCTCCAGCAGGGGTGGGGAACAGCTTAACGAGAGAGAAAGAAGAGAGATGCACTTTTTTGACCCCAAGTGATTTGAAGAAAGATTCCAAGATCCTCGATAGGGTGCTTGGAGATGGATCGCTTCTTTTGCACATGTTCATGTGGGAAGGGTTACCATATGCATGCCTGTCCACTCAAAGGGTCTTGCACGTACAAAGCATGATACTGGAAGGTATACATGACGACTTAAGGTGCGACACATACTTGCCAGCATGCGAATGGGTCAACAGCTCACAACATTTACGCCCGGCGGCTCAACATCGCAGCTGCAAAGCTGGGCTGCATAACAACAGGCAGCAAGAAATAGTGCAGCACCTTATCTGATGTCAATGCTTTCGGAATTCGGACTCCAACGACGGCCCCGTCTTCCAAGTACCATCAGTGCACCAAGGCCCCAGCGTACAGCACGAGGAACAGAGGAAAGAAGGAGTTGCAATGGATGTCAAATGCATACATCCACTCCTGGCAAGTAGGATTGCTGGCTGAATGTTGAAACATTCCGCCCTTCAGTGCCTTTTTTCTAGGGGCTCCTATACACATAACAGGCCAGCAGGTCCATCTTCTGCTCCACGCCGTGGAAGGACTGCGCTCGCATATAGTTGTTCGCAACGAACCAAGAAACCTCGATCTGCCCAACACAGGGGGGAAACGGTCGTGCGCACTTTTTGGTGCCGGCATACCCGATGACGGGATGACGAGTTCGTAAGGTCAAGGACACTAGAAATCAACACTCCGAGCACAAGGAAGTGCCCGATGACGAAGTGAAGCACAATGTGCAACAACACCGTTCCTTGGCTTACAGCAGCGGGGGGCGTGAATTCTCACATATAGGCCTGCAGCGAAAACATGCCCGCCTGTGGCTTGGAAGGCGATGCCATATGCGATGGCCGCGACGGTGAGGAAAAACACTAGCACCTGGCACGGCGCCACTATTTCAGCAGGCCCTGGCCACGAAGTCTCTTCTGACAAGGACAAAAAAGCCCCTGGCCACAACGAAGGCTGGATCGTCCCTCGCCTCAGGCTCTCTGAAAGTCACAGGTTCTTCTCACGCGAAAAAGCATGCGCTAGGAGAGAGCCACATATGGGATTCTTCTAAGGCCCGATCCCATTGGTTCTTTGTTTGCTTTCGGTATGACGTCAACTGATAGACTTTCCTCGAGGGCCAACAAAGTGCAATACTTTTTGCAACCGGGTGGGAGCTGTAGGAGCTGTTGGGAATTGTTGCAGGGCGGTGCTCCTGGGCGCAATGCACAAGTACAACATCTGCGCGAAGGTATAGTCAATGTCCATTTGCGCCTCAGTGCAGAGATGCACCCGACCACCCGACCAGTTCCGTTTACTCATGTTTCTTCTCTAGTCCGGCTCCAAGCTGTGCGACTGAACGCGCGAGTTTCCGAGCTTCACTTAATGTGCCCCCTGCTTCAGGCTCTGCACCCCAGTCCCAAGCACAACCAGAGTATGCTGCTGGCACGGGGCCGTCCTGCGAGCCTGTGCCCCTCATCCCTTCCCCCCCAGCCACGCATTATGCATCGTTCGGTCTCCAGACGGGTCCAGCGCTCTCACTCGTGACATGAAATTGACATGAAAGATGCGCTGTGCAATCATGGCGTCCGTAAGCCCTTCGCATAGTGCAGCATTCGCCGCAAATACTCTGACAGCGACGGCGAGTGCATGAAGGAAGGGCGCTCCGACCTCAGGTTGACATGACATTGACATGCTGCAAAGGGTGTTTCGAACCGGTGCCCGCATTACTGAGCCCACTGCTCCACATGCAGCGGAAGCATGGCGGCGAGCCCACCAATCTCTTCGATCGTCTTACGCTCTGGGCAGCATAGATATCCTAGTTATTGTGCGGTTGATTCAAAGCTCACGCCGGGTTTGGACAGGGAGGTCTGGGGCGTTCTAGGACGACATCCTGCATTTGACCATGCAAAGCCAAGTCCAGCTTATCGGGTAGCTGGCTGCCATCCTAAAGCCAACTCCTGCTTAAGAACAAGTTGCGTGTTCTCTAGGAAGGGTGGCGCCTCGTTTCTTGCAAGGCGGAGCTCTCAAACTTCGATGGCACAACGCAGCGGCATCAGACAGCGACAGCAAACTCGGCTTGATATTGGCTTGCCACAAGCAACTCATCACAAAAGGTTCATCCCCTCTCTTTCCGCATCGCATGCCAGCAGAAGGACTGAAAATGTGATGGTGGGAAAGGAAGTGGTACGGAGATGGTGCTTGTGGCCAGGAAGTAGGAAGCGACCCCGAAGCTGACCTTGTAACGCCATCGACTCCAACACATGGCATCCAAGCATGATAACGTGATTTACCTGTAGATCTTCTCTTCAAAGAAATTTCCTGGCTATCAGCCTGGCATGATATCCGGGTATACACATTGCAACTTGGCAGTGTGCGAAACACCCTGCCCAGCGCTCTAACCGTTCTGGCAACATACCGCGACATGAGAAACATTGCGAAACTGCCATGCAAGCACAACTTTCCCAAGGTAGCCTAGTCTCCTTCTGCTGCTAACAGTTCACGCTGCAAAGGCCTAATTGATGAAAGCTCGTTCCTTGTCAAACCCAAAGTGCAATCTTGATGGCACTGTGAACAGCATTGTGTGGAGAAGTGATTGCACACTTATTTTAGGCTGCTATCCTTTTGAGACCATTGGCCTCCACCGTTGCAGGGGTCAACCATCTTGATATTTCCTGCGGTCCATTGCGTTTATGTGCACGACCCGTCTTCATCGCTCTCTACCAATTGAATGCCAAGTTCAACCAACAGCCCAATGCAAACCGTCCTGCGCCGTATCCGCTGTTCACATCCTGAACTTCTTCATCGCGCGCGCTGGTCAAAGTCACAGAGACCAGGATCCAAATAAATACGTAAGCATATCGGGTTTGTCCAGCGCCTGTGATGGATGTTCAGATCCGCGGTGATCACCTCTACAAGGCTGCACCAATCAAGATTGGACGAAGCCAATCAGTGGATCTGCTGCGTTGTCGATACTGTCCGGAGGAGTCCAAAGAGAAGGGGGAGCAGGGGATGACTTGCCAAAGGTGCAAGCATGTTGCTATGGTTTCCGCAAAACCGCAGCAACACCATCATAGATGCGGAGTAGCTCAAAGTTCGCTACCAGGTGTGGCCATCGTTTGGGGCCGTAAACTCGCCCTAGGGGCCAGCGAAGCAGGTCAGTGTCGGTCATGGTTGGTGCAATCAAGATGCCTCCACTCTGCAACAAACACCATGCTGCAGCGGCTTGTTGAAGATCTTCGTTGGGATTCAAATTGTCTCCATGGCGGCCAACTCCAGCTGAAGCCACCCCCATGAGCACGACGCCATGGAATGGAGCATTCTGTACAGCCTTCTGCATAGTGATGGGCCGCAGCTGTGGATGTGGCGAATGCGGCGAACTGACGTCATAACGTGAAGGAATGGGAACCATTGAAGAAACAGTCCCCACACCAAACGATAGGAGAAGACTTTCCATCCATGGCTTCCACCATTCAAAATGTTTCTGGTCGCCCCAAACTATCCAGTGCTGTCCGACCATCTCGGGCAAGCCCGCCAAAACATCCGTCAAGGTTTTGACGCGCTCCAGTGAATGGGGACCAGGGGTAAGCTTGTATTCACGGGCCTGAGCAATCAACTTTTCGATGGCCTCACGACTCCACATCCAATTCGCTTCAGCTTGCTCCGGGGCAGGAAACACTCCACCGGCATATCCTAGGGCCTGTCGAATGGTTGAATGGGACAGAACTGCGACCTGACCATTCATGGTAAATGCTGGCATCATGCTTGATGGTATGCTTGGCGGGGGTATGACTGGTACGGATTCTGTGTGGTTGGCGACCATGCTGTTGAGCAACGCATTGCAGTTCACTCGTTTTCTCAAGGGGCCAGTGTTCTGCTCAGCGTCGGTGCCATCGATATTGCAGATCTCACCACAGCCTGCGCGCCTCTTTGATAACCAGGAGTCGTGCATGTAGATTGCGTTGAGCGTGGAGTCTCGGAACTGCTCTAGGTGATCCCGAAAGACATGCAACTTCTCTCTCAAATTCACAATTGAGAAGTCCGTTTCTGGAAGTATTTGAGCAAAGCTCTGGGGCGACCATTCCTTGACCACGTCGGTAAGTTCAAGATTCAACTCGTTGATGTGAGGCAGCTGCACTGCATCCAGCACATCAAGCCAATCTTTTGTGTCCAAAGCACTTCTTTGAGTGTTGAGCTCTTGCCTGATGTCCCTCGTTTGCTCCATTATCTCCTTTTCACTGCAAGCTTCGTTTGCTCCGTGCTCTATGCTGTTCATGCTGGCACTCGATGTGCAAAGGAAGCCGACGGCACTCCAAAGTCTTTGAAGCAAATTTAGAAGTTCTTGCCCTCGCCCACAGGATTCATAGAAAATGAGCCATGAGGACGAAAGCGAAGATGTTGCTGGTGTTCTTTCCCGAAACTCAGCAATTGCATCGCAAACTTTCCAGCGCTCAAGACAACACTTCTCGTAAGACAAAGGAAACGCTATCCAACACTCAGGGTTCCCTGTGGAGCCATACTTGGGCGCACAGCAGTCCTCCCAATCAGCGGCCACCCAACACACGGACTCACCATACTGTGTCCATGTGCTGATGTCATCAATCGGCCGACTGTGCATACAGCCTATGCTGAGGCAAAGACTGAGGATGTGGAAGAACATTGATCTCCGCATTGCTCGTCCAAAGCCCGGGGCATTGGCCAAAGCCGAAACCAAGCATGAGAAGATGAGGAGATTGGGTTGTTGCTGACATATCGCAGCTTGAGGGAGGACAGCAACGACGGGCATGCCTTGATACAACCACATGATAAACCAAGCGTCGCAACAAACCGTAGGCATGGTGTATCGTTCATGCCATCTGCTACCAAGTCCTGCCTCCTACCATTTGGTGCGTTTTCAATCAAACCAGAAACCAACAACACCAGCAACCATCAACAAAAATCAAAAACAGAATGCGCCTCAACCGAACATGAAGAGTGGCTCCATCATCTCATAGATCGAATGCGCCGTGGTCATGTGGCTCTTCTGCGCTGCTTAGGCTTGCTCCCCTTCCGCGAAAGGCAGAGAACGCCACGTGAAGAGCAAGCGGCGGTAGAAATTCGCCAAACAGCCTGGCAAAGCCGACCTGTCTTCCTCACACAATCCTGCCCACCAGCATTCGCGGCGCCCCAGCGGGAGCCCTCCCACAAAACCCTACAACACCGCTGCCAAGAAGAAGCCCTAAAGGATTTTTCCCCTAACTGCGCGCGGGGCTACGCAGTTGGTATCGTATTGGGCTCAAAATACAATCGCGCACTTTTTACACTGCTAGGCACGGAACCTGAAAGGCTGCGGATTCACGGTCATGGTTTTCATGACAACAAGACGACTATATGCATGCTACAGCATTTACTGTTCGTACGCGTTCGTACGCTCGCACGCCCCTTAAAGGCTGGAGCTTTGACTTGAAACACCCCACCGAATTGAGATGAGGCTCGACTTTGGTGACACCGTGCAGCGTTCTTAAACCAAAGTTTCGAAGTCAGAACGTGCGTTGCTCCAAAGCGTGTAAGCCTGAGCTTGCTCGAAAGCCGAAGCCTGAGGGCGACCCAATCCCTCAAACGGCCTAAGCCTGAGTGATGTGGGTGTAACACATGCGCGCGGCGCAAAGTTGCAAAGCATTTACTGCAACTGCAAAGTTGGGCTTCCAAGGGGTCAACTTGTTCGGCGCACTTTGCCTTGCGATGAGGCTGGCTACCAACTCAATTTGCGCGGCGTCTTGCAAAACCTGTCGCAAATCTGATGTGCTCATGTCAACCATGCTCAATTCGTGAAGACACTGTTCCTTCAATGTTGAATCCAAATGCTTGGTTAAACAATTTGCAGGGTTTCTGCTAACTGCTTGATGAACATAATGTCCCGCGCCCCTCGACTCAATGCTCTAGTTTCAGCTTCACCTGATGATGTAGCAGGTGTTCCAGGCTGTGTCTGTGGATGTGCTATAACTACACTGCCTCCTACATTGATGATGGTACAATCTGTTGAGCGGCGAGTGTCAGCACACCCGGCCCAATCTGAGTCCGTGAAACCATCAAGGGTCAGAACTCCAGATGACAAACTTTCAGGGTTCAAGGTGGTGACCCTTGCAAGGTCTGGTTTGTGCAGCAAGTACCGTGCTAACGTGGTGAGGTTGCTCCAATCCACCTCACGCGGAAAACGCATGTGACGAGCAAGTTCCTTCACTTCGAACCGTATGTCTCTACGATCGATGCTCAAATAAATAAGGGAACCAACGCACTTGGGGAACAGGCTGCGTGTTTTCTTCTGTGTGAGGGATGCGATGTCCTGCGACTTTCGATGGCTTTGCGTTCCAAAGGTCGAGGAGTGTCAAAACATTGTCGCGATGCTTGTTGTCGGGCAGCGTGAAAAACGCATCTGCTGTGCGGAGTTTCGTGCGCCCTAAAACATTCACTTTGGTGCCTGGCCTTTCGATATCCCCATTCTTCATGTCAAGGTATTTTCCCAAACCGTCTTTGGATTGGAGGAAATTGAGATCTGCATCGAACGCGCCCATGCGTACATCATCAACGTGACGCAGCAATGTCGCATCTGTTTTGCTGCAGGTGTAAACGGTAGGGTCACGTTTGCCACGCACAAAATGGTAACCATGCGAAACCAGTTTGTCAGCGACGACTTTCTCGAACTCTTGACGATAGTTGCTGCCCGCAGGCCTTCTGCCGTACAAATTGCCATCGAGCTGCAGGACGACGTGTTTGCACAAGTCCGCATCGGATATTCCCACGAACTCGGCTTTCGTCTTGGCATCTTGAGCTGCCAACCACGTGTGAAAATGCTGGACGTACTCAGGCGGCATGCGAACATACACCGGGTTGCCATTGCTGTCACCCGAGTCGGTGCCCAACAAATATGCGCAGCGAACATCTCCGGAGCGTGAATGCCAGCCGTTTTTGAGGCATTTTAGCTCTAGAAGAACATGTGATTCTTCATACGGAGTTGGGGCGAATGTGTTGATTTCTTCGGCAAGCTCCTCTTTTGAATACCGCTTCGTGATGTCTGCACAAGTGAAACGCGAACGATATGCACCGCGCTTGATTTCATCAACCCATTTGAAGTTGAAGAGTTTGCATTTGCGCGGAATTGCGGATTTGAGTTTCGGTGTGGCAAACTGCTTTTCCACAAGGGTCGCCATCTGCACATCCCTGGCTTTTTCCACTTCGCGCGGATCCAACTGAGTGTCCAGCAAATCTAAGACTGATGATATTTTCTGCTCCCATTGACCACTACGTGCCCATTCCTGGATTTGAGACAATGCGTCACTGATTGTTCCCACACGCTGCACTTTGGGCGCAGCCTCGCTGGATGTTGCAGGCTCGCTGCTTTCCGGAGCAGGGCACGTTTCCAGCACAACAGGTGGAGGCAATGGAACAGCATTGATGCCAGTAGGGCTTGCTTGAACACGTGGGATGGGTGCAGCACCAGCTCCCCGGAAAGGGGAAGTTGGACTTGGCGCTTCCAGTTGAAACGGCGACGGCGCTGTGGGAGGAGTCATGGCCATGTTCTCTGCGCTGTCCGGTGTCATGCCGCGCGGTTCCGACAGCGGTGTTCCGGGAACGTTTGCTGAAGACTCACTGGGGTCTGGCACAACCACATCAGGCATGATAGGAGGAACGGGCAGCGCGTCTTTTGAAACAGCCGGCGGCTCAACGCTCAGAGGCGGTTGGCTTGCTTCCGACACAAGTGGGGCAGGCAATGCCACAATTTGGCTGCTTTCCGTGCGTACCTTTGTTCGCTTGCCTGCGGGCGCCCAGGGCAAACCACAAGCTGCATTGAGGTAAGCTACGTCATGCTGATCTGCCAGCGGCAGACGTCTGACCGAGCGCACAGTGATTGCACCAGCATCCGTCAAATCATCAACCTCTAACCGACCAACAAACAACCCCTTAAACCACCGAGGTTTGGCTTTGCTCAGGGACTTGGTGTCCGGAAGCTTGCACAAAACGACCTCCCCAAATTCGACGATGGGGGCGGCGTAGTCACGCCCAGACACGATGCGAAACGGTGTCATGTTGTCGGCCTGCACATGGAATCTGGCCCAAACGAAAGCAACCCAACGGCAAAGCCATGGGACCACGGGATGGTTGATGTCCAGCGGTTCGGCAGGATTTGGGTATGCTTCGTTCAAGGCACTGAGCCACGTGCGCAGCATGCCTGCCATAAGGCGGTTTGCGTTCTCAGCGCCACCTTGGCTGGCATGGCTGTACCGCGGGGCCGCTCGCACTTGGACATGATCGTGTCCCAGTTCTTTTTGGACTTGATCTACGACAGTGCGCAATGCTGATTCTTGGTCGTGCTGGAGGACCACCTTCGGGTGCCCCAAACGTTTAACCCAAGAAGTTAATGCACGCACCGTGCACGCTTCTATCCCTTTGTGAGGCACGAATGCCATCATGGGCCATCCGGAAGACAAGTCCGTTCCTGTCAGGACTGTGGCCTTTTTGCTTTCTTCTGCAACAAGCTGCCCATCGCGACCGAAGAATTGATAATCGACCTGTAGTACGGGAATTTGGGGATCCTCGTGCTTGTTTTTGCGCTTGTGCTGGGAATCAGCAGCCTTCCCGGCTACGCAATGCGGGCACCACGCTGCAAAGTCGGCATGAGTTAAATTGTGGCGAGAACGCTGCTCGTCGGATGGGGCATCCGGCATCGGAAGACCTGCTGGCTGCGGCGGCGCATGTTCCTTCCCACACTCCACATCTGCATTCTCGAGAGCATCGGGCTCGGACGTGCCGGCGCCTGCATCGGAACCTGGCTCAGTGGGAGAGTAATGCATGGGACTGGGGCTCTCATCCCCATCGTTTCCAGCCACAACGAACTCTGTTGTACCACTACCGGGGGACCTGTTTTCATATGGCATGTAAAACCTGGCACCGAATCTTGGCAACATGATGGTATGACCATCTGGGGTATCTATGTGCGCTGGCTTGCCAGAAGATGTCCGATAAAAGTGGAGGTCGCAATCAGCGTCATCCAAGATTCGGCAAAAGGCCATGACCGGCTCTGTGGCATCAGTGACATCCATTCGAAAAGAAGCTGGAATTGCGATAGGCTCGCCACAGCAATCCGTTGCGGGAATGGCCGTGGGGGCGGTCAGTTCACCCTTGTGTCGAATGGGCGTGCCATTGATGGCCCACAGTTCCTTTTGCCGTGTGGCGTCGACCGTTGCATCAGGGAAACACTGATCACTTGCGCAGCTGGTCGTGGCACCGGAATCAAGAAGGACGTACTTGGTGGAGGATGTTGCAGCAACCTGTTCAGTGACCTCAACAGCCTGAGCCGAGTGGTGTGATTCTTACCCTTGTCTGGGCCACAAATCGCACACGGGACCCCCTTGCCAGATTTGCCGCTGGGGTCACCCTTGCGATTGTCTCTTGACTTACCATCACCTTTCGCCGGGGAACCTATTAACCCTTTATCTGGATTACCCTTCTTGCCACCTTTACCGCCTTTAGTCTCTTTGCCTTTATGGGGCTTGGCGTCTGCAACGTCGACTGCTCCTATCTCCATGGGTGCTGGCCCAGAGTATGGAGCTGATGATGCAGAAGCAGATCCGAATGTCGTGCCTGCACTGCGCCGCCACAGGTTTTTGGACTTCAAGTACTGGACGATGAACTCGCGAAGAGTTTTGTACGTAGACAAGCTCGCCGAATTCATGGCAATTTGCGGCGCAAGCGCTTTGGGCGCCACCTCCGACAGGATGGCAAGTTTCAGATCCGCATCGAACGTCTTCATGTACTCACGTTCGTATTTTGCAATTTCTCCTTCCCACTCTTCAAGGCCCCGTTGCCACAAGCTTTCCTTGGTTGGGAAGGTCGGATTTGACAGCGCGCGCAACCATGCGAACGGTTTGTGCTTGTTTTCTGGCTCATACCGTGCATGCACGCGGCGCCAAAGTTCAAACCCATTGCGTTCAGGCACCAACATTGCCATAGCTGGGATCTCGCCGGCCTGGCACAACCCAACTAGAATGGCAAATAGATCCGTGCAAAAACCTTCGGCCTGATCCGTCATTTCGATCGGATCAGAATCAATTTCCTCTGCTTGCGAAGCTGCTTCCTTCAGCAACTGCGGGTATTCAGGATCCACAGTCCCGATCCATGATGTGAAACCGAATTTGAAACGTTCCCAATCAGCTTCGGTACCCAGAAACGGTTCTGGAGCCTTTACCAATTTGGGGTTTAGTGGCTTGCGTGTGGAGTCGACAGCTTGCGTTGGCTGGTTGCTCGCTGTCAACTGCGCAATGGCGGCCTGTGCCACCGACAAAGCGGCATTAGTCGCCTGGGTTTGCTGTTCGAGTGCAGCACGTGTGTTGCCCAGCTCCTGCTGTTGAGAGCCGAGTTGCAAAGTCAGCTGCTGCATCTGACTGGTCAACATTTGAACTTGTTGTTCAAGATTTGCCATTGCAGCTTTGTCTGGGCAAAGGACAAGCAATGACTGTCGTGGAGTTTAATCAACCAAACGGCTTTAACCCCTTATCGTAACCTAAAGGACCTGGCTCAAACCTTTCAGGATTGGTGCAAGGTGCAAAGTGCAACCACTCTACGGCTTTGAAACCGGAGGGTGCTCAAACGCTCAAGGAGGATTCGTCCGAAGAAGAGAACACTTCGGGCGACTTTTGGGACTGGCTGTTAGATGCCACTGGCGCAGTATCAGGTGACGAATGGGCAGTCCGATTCTCTGATGAGCGTGCTTCTTGCTGGATCTGTGCTTTCAGCTGGTGGACGCGCTTCTTCAGAGCACGTTTGTTTTCAGCAGCTACGGATCTCTTCTTTGAGCGAACACACTTGCCTGTTTGGGGATCGCGTTTGCGGACGTGTCCCTTGACGGCACTTGTGCCTTTCGCCTTGCCTTTGCCGGAACCTTTGTTCCGTTTGCCTTTGGAAACCTTGCCTTTCTGAAGGTCGAAGGTAGCAGGCTCTGCTTTCGGCTTGCTGGCCGAGGCGGTTTTGTCTGCAGTGTTCTTCCGCCTTGGAGGCGGTGGAGGTGGCGGCGGCCAGGGTCGGGCTGACCCAGGGCCCCGCTGTTGTTCTGTCGTGTTGGATGCTTTCAGCTCCGCGTGACCATGCGCGCGGGGCTACGCAGTTGGTATCGTATTGGGCTCAAAATACAATCGCGCACTTTTTACACTGCTAGGCAAGGAACCTGAAAGGCTGCGGATTCACGGTCATGGTTTTCATGACAACAAGACGACTATATGCATGCTACAGCATTTACTGTTCGTACGCGTTCGTACGCTCGCACTAACCCAACCAGAGACAGAAACATGGACGAACAACACGGCCCATGTCCGTTGCGGTACTTCCGAAGTACCTTCCAACTCGGCTGGTCCAGCTCAAGCTATTTCATGGCACATTGTGCCAGAAGCCTTCCTTTCCAAAGCGCAACGGATCTTGTTGCCACTGGTGAAAAATGCGCTCGTCCAGCAGGGTTATCCCTGAAACGTCTTCCTGATAGCCTGGCGATCTCCACTTCCAAGCCTGCAAACAATCACAAGACATGTGGCAAAATCGCTCGGGCGAAGGCAATTGGCGCATGCCTTTTTGGGGTGAAGGGACGGGCGATCTGCAGGGTTTCAGGTTTCAGGAAGGCGTTAGGAGGGTCCCAAGAGTTGTGGTCAAAAAGTTGTTCAGAAACTTTGTTTGTGCCCTTTTGCAGGAAAGCTCTCCGCGTCAACGTGCGGCACTGGGCCTCCAGTCTGCAGACATTAATGGGGGGGCCTCAAGCTCTACTGTTCATCCCTGTGAGAAAAGCCAGCAATTGCAAAGGTGAGGCACCTGCTGAGCCTGTCTAACAGTCTAACACCCTGCAATTCTCGGTAATCTGCCCTTCATTTTGGCCAGCTTCGGACCCGGCCAACTTGCCGCCAGCCTGACTGACGGCATCTCACCAGCACTTTCCCTGGGCAGACATGCCCTTGAGCACTCAAGAACACACCTGTTGCTGGCAATGCCCAAATGGCCGCCTCTCAGCACTCAGCTTTCAAGCCGATTCTGAACGGAAACCTAGTAAGTATGCTAACCAATGTTGCCTACGACTAGGTGGGGGAACTTGCTGCTGCTAGATACTATATTCAAATGTACGTGTCAAGTTGTAATCCAGGTGGCAGCCTCCATTTGCAGATTCCCAAATCCTTCTTCCCGGCTAGTGTTGGCTTCTGCAGTCCCAAGGTCGAGCTGAAACCTTTTCGACTCGAAGAAAACAAGAACTTGAAGGTGCGCCTGTAGGTTAACAGCCTTGCGTTCTTTAGGGGCGCCACGGGTGTCCTTGCCATGGCTTCTCTTAGGGGCCTGCAGCCGCTAGAGATCCTGCTGATATGAGACCGTGTCCTTTCTGGATCGAGCATGCGCGCTGAATTGAAGGATGAGCGAGCCAAGGCCTCGCTGGGGGGATCATGCCGAAGAGTTGGATCAGCAGTTGGCGAGTGTGCGACAAAGTGATGAATTTGCAGCAACAGGGCCATCTGACGTGCCTACGCATCAGGTAGAGCAGACCTCTCAAGGTCTGAATCCTCAAGAAGGGCGTGCAGTTTCTTCGAGAGCGTCGCTGAACCAGGCATTGAAGCTGATAGGCATCCTGGAAAGCATGCGCGATTTGCTGGTTGTTTTTGCATGGCAAGGGCTGGATAAGTTGGAGGAAAAGACTACAATGAAGTCCGCTGCTTCGGGTCAGGGTTCCGCGTATGAGTGAGTCGGGTTTGTTGGGACACGGTTGGGACGTGTGTTGAGCTTGCCGGGTGAGGAAATGGGTCAAGCGACAGATTGAGAGTTAGGCTCCGTGAAGACCGCATGTATCCGATATTTTCAGCAGGAGGATATGAGGGGACTGGACTCACAGGTGGCAAGGAGCCACCCGCCGTCGCCGCTTCTCACCGGAGGCGGACTACGGAACGCGCAGCCATGCCATGAGTTTCTTCTTTTTGCTGACTTCTCAAACATAGACGCTGCTGCTGACAAGCCTGAAAGGGCCTGAACCAAGGACTTACGCCTTACACGCGGCCACACCATCCCTTGTGGTTGACAGGCCAAACAATCAGCTACGAAAACGACGACGGTGGAGGGGCGCGGACTGGACTATGGGCTGCAGAGCTTGTGACAGACGCAAGCGGACGCCGGCTGTTGAAGCTAGTGGCCCTCGGGCAGGGCACCCCCAGTAAGAAAGCACGCAACCTGCGACCTGCGAGCACATGTGTAGGCCTGCAGAAAGTCGGAAGGAAGTGTTTGTACCAAAAGACAAGCGCATGTGGGGCTGGCCCACTAGTCTGCAATGGCGGGCTGGTAAGAAACTTCAGCAGCACTCAGTGGGCAATGGCCACCACGGGCGCGGGCAGGGCCCGCCGAGAGAGCACTGACCGGCCATGACTGGAGCGGATGACAACACACAACTCCTGCAGCAGCTGGTCCTGTAGAGCTGCAGCGGCAACCCCCTGACGCAACGCAGCGGCTCGGGCAACACGAGCAAGCAACTTGGCAGCGGCGGGCTCCCAGGCCCCTGTGTTCTCACCAACAAAGGGTTGGGAACGGACCCCCCTGGCTGGCACATTTTTTCGCCGTGTTCAAGCATAGGCCGAGGCGGCCGCCAGCGGCTCCTGGCAAGCAGTGGCAGGTCTGGGACCGCGTAAGGCCAGTGAAAGGCTTCGCCAACGCCGGTTTCACGTCTGCGGAAGTGGTTCCGGTGGTTTGGTCGTACAGTGCAAATGGGCGCCGCGTTGCCGGCGCAGGTTCATTTGAAGGCTGCCTTACAACCATGCCACACTGTGAGAATTCAGTGCGCTCTTTATCAAAGTCCAACCCTTTCCAGTTTGACCACATATGCTCGTGCGTTGCAAGCTGAGTTTGAGGCCACAAGGGTGGCAAGTGACAACGCCTACAGGCCATGAATGCAGGCTTTGGAGGAAGTGGAGGTCCACTCAATCCGCCAAAACCGCTTACTTATCCTCCCAATTTTTTTGAGCTCCGGGAGTTACGTGGGTTTGAGAAAGTCCACGTTCGCAACGATCCGGGGCACAGTGACTGTCCCACCCGATCAGCAACCCCTCATCTTAGCAGGCACGCAGTTGGGGGACGGCCACATGCTCTCAAACGACGATGTCCAGAAGGAGTCAACACTTCACCGGGTGCCATGTCGATGCGGCGGCATGCATTTCTTCGTGAAAATGCTGCTCGGCAAACCCAACACCTTGGATGCTGAGGTTAACACGCTTGGCAACCAGGACTCGGCGGGCAAAATGTTGGAGAATGTTGGAGAAAGGCCGCGCGATTCCAGACTGTAGTGTCCAGAAGCCTCTGTATGGTGGCATGCTGGTCTTCGTGAAGATTCGGATGTTGAAGCGTCCACGGCTGACAGCGTGAAGGAGGCGATCCATTACACGGTGAGCCTCCCTGCGGATCAGCCGCGCCTCATCTTTGTGGACAAGCAATTGGAGACCGCACGCCTCCAGACTACACCGTCCAGGAGGAGTCGACGCTCCACCTGCTGCCCCGCTTGGTTGGCGGCATGCAATTCCTCATGACGATGCTGTCCGGCAAGACCCTCACCTCAGACGTTGAGGCCTTCACGATTGCCGATGTGAGGGCACGCGCAGAAGCTCCACGCAGAAAGATGAGGCATACTACGTCAAGGCCACATGATGCTTGCAGCCACTTCTTGGCGGTTCGCCCCTTTCACTGCTTTCGTGGTAGTTCATGGAGCAGTGCGGTTTTGTTGTGTTTTCCTTCCGTCTTTCTGATTTGTGAATACGCCTCCCGCCTTCCTTTGGACTTTTAGACTGTGCGCCTAGCGCAATCGCAGTTGTCATCGGGAAGTCAGCGGAGGCTTATCTTGAGGGGACCGCCACCTCTTTTCGGCGGGTGTTTCATCTGAATTCATTTGCTAGGCGTGCGTCGTACTTCGACTCTATCGCACAGGAAGAAAGAAAGACCGATCACATTAGCATTGATTTCAACACTGGAGCATACTGGAGCTGCGACGAGCGACAAAACTGGTTCAGGCGGCGCAACTCCAGATCTTGGGCGATCGGCTCAAGGGTTATGCAAAACCCTGGATAACGCATGATAACGCTGCAAAGGATCGCTCGAGGTGGGGACACCCTTGGTCACGAAAAGGATTGGTTTGCATCTTTCAGCGTTGTGGCATCGTTGTTTTCGGATGCCCCCGAAGGGAAGGTTCTTGAGGCGAGTGAGCCTCCTTCTTTTGGAGTGTCTGGTTTTGAGCCGCCGTGGAATTAGCGGAGATCAATGGACAGGTCCAAAGGCGTTTTGGTTCACTGCTGCTCGGGTCTACAAGAATGGGCGCCCCTTCCGAAGAGTAACGACAAGTACTAACGGTTACATTGCGTGCACACACCTGACAATCCTTCAACACAAACCCAACCCCTAAGAGTCTTGGCCACTACTGCACACGTTTTGCGAGAATGGCCAGCCGGGTCAGATTGCCACCTTGAGGACGGTGCAGTGCACAAGTTATGCGAGAGTGGCCCGTCGGGTCAGATTGCCACTTTGAGGACGGCGCAGTGCGACCAAGGGTCTTTGGCATGGGGGCTACCGAATCTACTGCCACGGAGGTTTTGACTACATCATGCTTGTTGAACTGGTACGTGGACCAATTGGCCCCTGGGCTTGTGTTAGCAGTGCTCAAAACGTGGGATCTTTGGCTAGCCGACACAATCAATGACAGACGCAAGCGTGCATATAAGCAGAGCGTTTATCTGGCCGAGGCTTCCGGTGGTGGACATGACTCGCTGCCCGAGGTGCGACAGTGGCTTGTGGATAACAGAGGGGGATGGCCGACAGGGGTCGCCCACTTCGGAGAACGGGACAGTTTCGACTTAGTGCCTAGGCTGGCCCGGGTTCGGTTGAGCGAGGCCAAGATGGAGGGCGCATAAGACACATGTAGCAAGGGGGTGCATTTTCCTTGTCGATCCGACTGCCGTGAATGCTGGCAGCCGAGCTGCAGGATAATGCGAGAGCACACGACCAACCGAGCCGAGCTGCGGCACAATGTGACAGCACACGACCAGGCAAGCCGAGCTGCAGCAAAAAGTTAAAAAATTGACGAGCAAGCCGAGTTGCAGCATACTGTGAGAGCAAACGACCGCCGAGCCACGATACCTTATTGTCAATTGTTGCTTGTTACACGTTTCCTTTCGACGAGCAGACGCAACAGTTTATCTGGAACGATGACTAGAACACAGAGGGTACAGGAGTTGGCAATATGGAGAGTCAGGCGCTCATTGAAGTCAGGGCACAGTCCGATGGCGCGGTAGGCAGGGGATGGGGCAGTCATGACTCGGCCCGTTGATGTTTCGAACCTTGACGCCGTATGAACCTGCAGCGGGTGATCTGGACCCCTTGGAGGTAACAGATGATAAGCGGAACCATGCGGAATCTCGACCCTGAAGCAGGGAAGCCGGGGAGAGAGGCGTCGGAGGTAACAGATGATGAGCAATTGGAGTGTGACGTTACGTTTGGAAATAAACAACCGGAGGGGCTCACGGCGCAGGTAGGCGGGCAGCGGCATCGGCTTCAGCGGGCAGGCGCCGCAACGAAATGCTTAGGCTTTGCAGGAGTTGGTCGATAACGAGCCCGTTCGGGCAGCGATCAGGGACCTCACGGTGCGCCACATTTTCATGGTGGTTATGTATGTCCCGCATTGCGCATTGGGGTCTTCACGGCCCTGCAGCCCTTGTTTGATCTGGCTGCCCCCAGTGGCCTCCGCGGTGACAGGCTTGCAGAGTCGGCCACTGACGGTTCGCGTGCGGCTACGAAGCCCGCAAGCGTACCCGCCAAAGCACGCACCTGCGCAGTTTCTGCTCCTGGTTGCTGAAGCTTGTAGGGGGGGGGGGTCGGGGTCGCTGCGGTAGTTGGCGCCTCTAAAAAAGCCGCGGCAGCCGGCGCGTGTCCGCAAGCTCCGCGGAAACCACCAGTGGAAATGCGGAGGGAGGCCTGTTGCCAGGCGGCGTCGGACAAAGGAAGCCCCCGATTGTCTCGAGGCAAGAAGGCACCAGCTCATCGAAGCAGTGGAGGGCGGGCATCTTGCAAAGCAAGCGGGGTGACACGCATGCTATGGGCGACCTCGCAATACGAGAAACAGTGGCGAAGCTGAAGGAATCCGTCAGTTTCGCGTGAACTTGCGGTCATGCCAGTTGAGTCGTGCTCATTTGGGCCGTGTCTCAGCCGAGTGAGCGCATAGGCGCAGTGCAAAGTGAACGCTGTGCATTTCATGTGGCGAGTTGCCATTCAAGTGAGCGGCTGAGGGAAGGTTATGGTATGTTATCGTTATTGCTTGCTGATTTCACAGCGCTGTATGCCAGCGCGAGAAAATTTCAAGCACGTGTTGCTCACATTTTTTGCCCCAAAGAGGAGCTCGGCAACTTGCAACTCCATGCCGCTCAGGCTTGGCTTAGCTGCTTGATGGTCAGCTGAGCTGCTTGCATTGCGGCGTTGGACATGCTTATCGATCGTTTCTTGCCCGCTCGTTCCACAGCAAAACAAGGTCCGAGCCATCAGGAAGCATCAGAAAGCAGTTTGCCGCATCAAATCCTTCTCCGGCGCCAACATGGCTCTTGCCAACGCTCAGAACTGCTTCGCCTTGCTGCGTCATGCATCACGCGTGTGCACCCCAAACATGGCCTGCTGGCTCAAATAGCTCGCGGCGACGTGGCTTGCTGCAGCTTTGACCAACAACAGGCGCCAACATTGCCAGTTGCAGCTCTGACTAAATAGCACGCGCCAACACGCCCTCAGGCAGCTTTGACCAAAAAACTCGCCCAAACGTGGCCTGACCAAATACCTCCCTCGCGCACAACCCACGGTGACTGTGAGGAAAAGTGAGGAAAACGACTACAAGGGGGGACGATGCGCCTAAGCTTGCGCCGCAAGCTCATGCCAAAAGAGCAGGTGCACTCTGCGACCTAGCATATCGAATCCCCGGCCCTGCCCTGGATACCCCTGTTCGAGTAAGGCCGTTTATGCCTCGCTTACTCGGGTCTTTGTCGGATGGGGACGCAGGCGTGGCTTGCGCCTCCGTGGCTGCAGGGCCCCTGCCCGAGATAAGCCCATGTCTCGCGTTTATTCCTGCAGTGCTGGCGCGAGCTCGCGGGCTTCGGGTGATGTTAAGCTTCGTCGTCAGAGCTGCAGCAAGCCATGTAGGCGCGTGCTACTTGAGCTGCGGCAGGCCATATTTGGCGCGAGCCATTTGGTCAGGGCATGGAACCCAGCAGGCTCGGCACGTGAGGCACGGGGCGGGCGTGTGGAGGTGCTTGACTGACGTGCACGGAAGAGGTTTGGCTGCGAGCTGCTAAACAAGTTGGGCTTAGGGTTGTCGCATTTCGCGTTCAAGCATTTTCCGCTCACAAATGCGCATGCTTAGCGGCTACCCAGGTCGACTGGATCTCGCTTGCTCTGGTGAGGGCACCTTCACGTACTGCATGGAGCCACTGCACACTGATTTTGCAACATACACATCAGGACGTAACATTCACATGCACCTCAGGGGCTGAAATGTTACTCGCATAGGGCTCCTGTCCAACAAACCTTGTTTAATCCATGGTTCGAGGCGCAAAAGCCTTCTGTCACTGTCTGTCACATGTCCGTAAATATGCACAAGCACGAGATCCATTCATTCGTTTATTCCGCTTTTTAACAGCAGATTTACAATGGGTCGCATGTCACTTACAACCCATGTTCAACCCTCTAACCCTCGCACAAACGTGCAATTACAACTCATAAGCCTTCTCTAACGAATCTTTGGACCTACGCACCCCGCATGCGCAGAAGAATCTTCCTTAGGGTTCGGGGTTTAGGGCTGCATAGGTTGCGATCTTCGCCCCAAACCTAAACCCTAACCCAAATCCCAGACCCCAAGAGTTGCAGGTGCCGTGTTCGGGCATCAAGGCTGGAGGTTTAGGGCTTCCGGCTCGGGGTCTACAGAAGAGAGTTGAGGCTTGATCTAACTCATGACTCATGACCCGTTTCTTTTTGGCGCCTAGCTCAACGGCGCCTCCGCCTGCTTCGATGGTGGGTGCACTCAGCAGTCTCGTCTTGGTGACGCACGCGTTTTGCGGCCCCTAGCTGCCCTAGCTGACATCCCGGCATCATCCTTACCTTGCCCATGCCGTGCAGTGCGCGAGCATAGGAGTCAAGCTCGTCTCCGAGTTCTGGTCGTTCGACTTCGGGTCCTTAAGCTGCTCACTTTTCCACCAATGTTCCAACATGTGACTAAGCCTTTGGCTGGCCGACACGAGCAACACAAGACTTGATGACACATCCTTTTAAATCTGGGGGCAGGGGGGGGGGGAATTCGACTTGTGAAATATGCCCCCCAGGACGCAGCTGGGTTGCGTAGGGCTTGTGATGAGACGCTTGACATGTGCTGGGTCCCGCACTCATGCACGCCAACTCATCACCATGCATCCCAGATGCCCCACGGGATCTCTCGTTGAAATTTCCACAGCAACAGGGACGCGGCAATGCGCACCTCCCAGAAAGCGACCGCTGTACATGTTGCTTGGGCATCGCATTGCATTGTCTAACGAAATGTCTGAAAGACTGTGTATCAAAGCCTCTTCGAGTCTCCGGCCTTGAAATTTCCGGTGTACACCATGGGCTGCAGAGATAAGGCCTGGCGAGTTTACCCGGGATAGGATCGAACTGAACACGCAGCTGGACTCATTTGACTACCAGTTCCTTTTTTTTTGAAAAGACATACACATCAAAAAAGAATTCGACAAGACTTCGAGACCGCAGCATACCGCAGCCCAAGAAGCCAGCTCACGCATCAGACGCGGCCGGCGCCAGCTCAAGGCATCAGCACAGCGCGCCAAGTAGACCATACCTCAATGCTCAGCACTCGGCCATCGAACCTGCCTTTGATTTCGTATCCGTAAGAAGTGTCGGGAACCCATGGTCGGATCTTCCCTGCTTGTAGGGTCCAGATCAGCAGCGAAGGCGCGCGCTTGCTGCTTTCGTGCTAAGGAAATATGGCTCTATCTCAAGCTGCTCCCCTTCTAGGCACACCGAAGCCAAGACAAGAACAAAACGTAAATGTCGTTATCGTACTTCCTTGTCGCTACAGATTGTTTGATTGTTTGTATCATTGCGGTACCCGTTGTCAACCTCGAAGACGCGGGCTCATCATCAAGAGTACCCAAGCAATGGGGCTCCATTTTCTGAGAGAGAAAATAGCCTTCGTGTCCCATAGAACGACATCAACACGAACGCGCCGCGCAGGGAGCTCTTGAAAGAGCTTGCGCAAAGCACGTGGTTCCACTAGCATCTCATCCCACATTCTACGCTAAGATATTGGAGCGCTGCGACTCATGGCCTGATAAGAGAGCTTTCCGAGCGTAGGCTGGAATCTGGAATATTCTGGAATCGGAACCGGCTGGAATCCAGAACGCTGGTGGAAACTGAGCTGCTGTCGCACGCCTTCAGCAAGAGGGGCCGGCGAGACTGCAGCGCGGTGACATCCTCGCCCATGCTCCGGTCGAGACATGTCTCAAGAATGTAGGGCCTGCACCACAATGGAGGGACGTGCATCTCGCAGGCTACTGTTGGATATGCCGCATGCCTGTCGTACAGCATCTCCACAAAAACATCTGCCAAGGCCTGCGCAACACACTTGTTTAGGTTCGCTATCGCATTCTGGATACATACAAAGAGCCTCCAGGTCAACGCAAGTCATCCGGCACACCGCCCTCCACTGAAAGAGTTCTGCAGTCGCCTCGGCGACACACAGAAGTCAAACTGGCAGCATGAAAGTCTAATGAAAGTACCATGAAAGCTCAATCTGTGCCCCCAACCGACGCGAACTCTACGATGTACCCCAGCACGTGCCTGGCAATAGCACACGCCAAGGCCAGCTTAGTCCCGACAAACCTGTATCTGAAGCCAAACCACGTGGGCAGCTTCATCTCGACAAGAATTCGTCCTCGAAGCACATCGAAGGCACTGACGGCCATCATTCTTACAGGTCGATTTAGACAGGTCATGTGTCCTGCAGGTTGTGCCTTTGGAGCGACCGGCTGCTTTGGCGTCAAGGTCTGCGCGAAGATGTCGTACACGAGCGTCGTATGCCTGCACGTGGCTGTCACAAAAACGCGCAGGCTCGCCCTCTTTTGAACTTTTCATGAAACCTTTAGATTCCAAGTCCACGAACGAAACGACAAAGCAGCCGCCTCCTCGGGTCTACAGCTTGGTGATCTCTGTGGCGCGGCGTTCGGCAGCCTGCACTGCACATCATAACTTAACAAAGAGACATCAACATGGCAACCGTTTGCACTGCCAACGTATCCCGAGGGCCTATGAGTACTGTTTGTCTTGTTTGGCGCCAGGGCTCCCGCCTGAGACAACTGCGAACACTGCAAGTTGCGAGCCGTGTCCAAAACGCCGGCGGGACTTTACACAGCAAGTCTAAGAACGCCACTGCTCCGCCATTGCTGGCTCCACACTAACAGCATCAGACTCGGAAAAACCGGAGGACTCCTGCACTGTAGGCACTGCGGTACTGCTCAAGACCGGCTAAGCAAACTTCAGAAATCCATCTGTCATGCCCTGCCTGGGGTCGGCGTTGGGCCCGTTGGGCCCGTTGGGCCCGTTGGGCCCGTTGGGCCTGCACTTCCTCATCAGAACGGCCACGCGCTAGGGCCTTAAGCGCGATAAGTGCACAGCTCAGGCCTGGCATCGCTTTTCGTGTCGCCGGATCGCGATGCCAAAGCCACGGAGGCCAAGCCAGCCGACACTTTGGCCACAATGCTGACCTTGTGAGGAATTGAGGAATTTGAACAAGATTTGCACGCCTGCACCTTGGCTCCTGGCAGATGCATCGCGCACAGGGCGCCATGGAAGCTACAGTTCTGGCTGCCACTGCTGCCTGAACCGTTCTGAGGCAGAAGTGGTGCAAGTTGAGTCCCACCAAGGCTTGCACGTGCCAGCACATGCCCCGCTGACATGCCCCGGGGAAGGAGTGAGCTGCTACGTGCACGGGCACAGAGAGAGATTCTCACATAACGTCATTGGCGAAGAGGCGAGTCCGTTCGTGCGCCTCCGTTCATGCGCCAGATCTGCATAGGCGCAGCCCTCCTGGGGGCTGTCACCCTTTAGTCGCTTAGAATCTGTTCGCCGCTATTCAACCCGTACATTTCCCTAAAGGGTGAGCACGCTACTGGCTCGGTTCCCTTCATGGCTCACATGCAACGGCAGCGGCAGCAGCACCGAGGAAGAGGCAAAGCCTTGGCCCCGTTGCCGGCGGGAGGGAGGGAGCGAGTGAGTAAATCAGTGAGTGCAAGAGTCAGTCAGTTAGTGACTGTGTGTGTGTGCGCGCGTGCGCGTGCGTGCGTGAGAGTGTGCGAGCGCGGGCGCGCGCAGGCGCATGCGCGTGCGCGTGCGCGTGTGCGCGAGTGCGTGCGCGCGCGAGCGCGTGCGCGCGCATGCAGGGCGCGCCCTAAGATTCGCCTCGGCTTGCTGCCGAGAAGCGTCTGGAACAAGCAGATCCGGATTCGGTCTCCTTCCCTCTAAACCCTTCCCGTGCAGAATTTTTTTATTTTGACGCTCCCTGTGGGACCCCTCCCTGATCGCTTGGAGCAGCTGCAAACCGATGCCATGGAGGGATATGGAGGGTCCTGCCTCGAAATGGACCTTTAGTCCCGAGGACCCTCCTTGGGCCGGCCCTGCCGAGGCGGTGCAAGCGCTTACAATTCTGCCCTTAAGACACGCCTGCGATTCCATGGGCCGGTCTGTAGCAGACGAGCCGCCCAGATGACGTTTCAGAATTTAGCCGTTTTTCCTGAACCATCCTCTCGTCTGCAGAGCTGACAATGACCAAAAACGTGACGAACAGTAGTACAGTGTGTGATTTGGGGTTGTCACCCAAACCTCCTGCTCCAAGAAGCCTCAGAGGGCGCTGTGCCATCACAAGTCTATGGGATCACTGGGCTGTTATGGGGCAGAGCTTTCTGGCAGAGCAAACATGGGCAGAGGTGGAGCCTGTTTCACGAGCGCACAGTTGGCAGCCATCTTGAGAACTGTCGGGACAATTCGGGACAAGTCGGGACACTATCCAATTGACTTTGTGAGTTCTGCAAGGCTTTGCCCGAATGCACAAAACTCAAAGTTGCCGCTGACACGATTCCATCATCTCCGCAATGTACGCGGAGACTGGAGACTCCGGAGACCCTACTGGAAGAGCTCTCAACCTCGAATACGTGGCGTCAGCAGACACTTGCACGTGGACCTGATCTAAGGCTGCGTATGCAACCCGGTCCTGGACGAGAGGCCATCTCCCCAAGAGGTTGTACCAAATGTAGCAAAAACCCACCAACCAAAGAGCAGCTTGCACTCACTCAGCGCCAAATTCGAGTAAAAGGTGCGCGGCACGGGTGAAACTAACTCGAACATAGACAAACTACCGGGGGGTTGTAACTGTACAAGAGGCATGTAATCAGAGACTTGTGGCAAACCGGTGAACTACTTTGTAATTACTTTGTAAGCCCGTAGGCTGATTTGGACGCAATTGTCCAATCTTCTGCGCGGCGATGTTCAATATATCGTGTGTTTTGGCGATTGGTTGGCTGTTTTGCTAATCATGTCTATTTAGAATGGGGCTTGACGGTTCTTTGCAGTGTTTTGTAGGAAGGTTAGATCGAGATCTGATGGGGTGTTTGCTGGTGGCTTTCCGCATGCTCTCAGGGAATCTTTCGTAGTTTCTTGAAGCCAGTCAGCTCTTGGTCTACCTATTCTTCTGTAATAATTTATCCGCGGTGAGGTGGTTCCAAATTCGAATAACACTTGTCTTAGCGGGTCGTACCTGTCAGCCCTGAGTATGTGTCCTAGTAATTTCATCTTTTGACTTTTCCAACATTCCGAAAGTTTTTGAGTCTGAACTCCATAGTTCTTGATTTTGTGCATGATACTGTTGTTAGTTTGGGCTCTATCAACATGAGTAGGTGGATTTTTTAGGATTCGCCTGAAGTTTTTCATTTGGAAGGCATCCAACTTTTTCAGCTCATTTTGCGTTAGCTGTATGGATTCGAGCCTGTACAATATCTTTGACTTTACAATTGCACTGAACACCTGCAACTTCCATTTGATGCTAGTGTTTGCTTTATTCCAAAATAATTTCATTTGCTTGGCTGTTTTGAAGGCCATCGCTATTCTATTGAGAACTTCTGCATTGTTGTTGACACTGTCTGTCAGGAGAGATCCCAAGTACACAGCTTGTTGTTTGCACGGCACCTTTGTGCCATCTCGGTATTTTATGGTTGATGTGCGTCTGTTGGTTGTCAGGTTGATGCATTTCTCGTAGCTGAGTTTCATGTTGTAATACCAAGATTCTGTCTCGATTTCCGCCAGCAGTTTGTTGAGAGATTGCGTGTGATTTCCGAAAATCAAGGTATCGTCCGCATAAAGAACTTCGGCAAAATGTATTCCTGGAATTGGCTGTCGCTGTTTGGGTGTGTTGAGTCTTTTTTTTTATGTCAGTGAAAATAACGGACATCACAAGTATAAATAGATAAGGTGATAGCGGACAGCCTTGCCGTATTCCGCACTGCTGCGTAAAGAACTTAGAGTTGCCTTCGTTAGCGCAAACCCTTAAAGCGTGGTTGGTCATAAATATTGCTAGTCATGGCCAGAAGGTGCTGCGGGATATTGATCCTGTTTAGGGCTTCTATGAGTCGAGAATGATCAATTTTGTCGAATGCCTTCTCCCAAGTAGAACGATAGCCATGTTGTCTCCTGATTTCTCAGCTATATCTTGCAATCTACGTGGCATAAACATCGCGTGACTCGTGCTTTTTCCTGATCTGAATCCGTATTGAGTCTTCATAATCCATTCCTCAAGCCCTTGCGCAAGCCTGTTTTTGATTAAGGAAGCAATGATTTTATAGAAGGTTTGAAGTAACGCGATGGGTCGATAATTCTCTAGTTTGCTTGAATCACCTTTCTTATACAGTGATACAATAGTAGCTTCGTGAAGTGACGTTTCAAGAGTTCCCGTAGCATGCATCTGGTTTATATTAATGAGCAGCTTTTCTCGGTTGTTATCATCCAAGTATTTCACTAGTTCAGCTCTCAACCTGTCTGTTCCAGGAGTTTTATTGTTCGCTTGCCGGGTTATAACCATGTCGAGTTCTTGCTTGCTAAATGGATCATCCATGATGTTGTCTCTTCCATTGAAAAGAGTTTCAGGATTTTCTTTGCGTGGCGGCAGAACTTCACGGTTGTTTTTCCACTGAACATTGGCTAAGTATTCTGCTGCCTTTATGTGGAAAGAGCAGCTTGCAGCTTGACAATATGGTACGAAGTTAACCCGGAGATGGAGAGGCGGCCACTCGCAGTCTGAATTTTGCTAAGAAGCACCATGCACTGCAAGCACTCTCCTCAGCAACCCAAACTTGTCTTGAAAGGGCAGCGCACAGCTTGACACTGCGGCGCTTGAAGAGCGACGTGAGGAGAGAGCTCGACTTACCGCCGTGGGCTTAAATGCCTAATTTGGCATTTAAGGCAAGCACACCGTAGCCGAAAGCCGCTTCCATATTGATACTGGCGCTTTTGGTCATGGATACCTCCGATTCCACAACTTGGCATCTTGCCTTTTTTGTACAAATTTTGTGTGAGGGTTCACAAATTGGTGAAGCGCTCACCACAAGTGGAGCCGAGATGAGCCGTGGAAGTCCAGAGTCTGGATTTGCCCCGACTTGCCCGGCTCGGCCGCGATTGGGGGGGCGCATGCAGCTCTGTGCATAGAGAGAATGTGTTGATAGATAGTTATATATACATATCTATACATATTATTTATATATATATATATATACGGAATCTCGTGGTAACTTAGGAACCTTGGTAATTAGCAAAACACCCTGAGTTAGACACACTTAGACGTGCTTGTGCCACTGGCAAAATAGCCGCACCCCAAGCTCACGGATGGCAAGACCTAGGCCTACATTCCTACAGAAACCTACACAAGCTACTCTCTGTACACGCGGTATTGAAGCGAACTCGCCGTTGAATCGAGTGAGCATTGTCCTTGTGGGCAACAGCCACTTTTGATCAAACGGGATCTGAATGCCCCTAAAGGGGCTGAAGTGCGGCCTCCTCGAGCCTCGGCCAGTCTCGCTACAGCGCAGAGGACCTTAGAGCGTCGCAGACAAGTGGCGGGCTACCCACGAGCACACGAGTTGAAAGAGCTGCAAGGAAAAAGCTCAAGGAGGTCAGCATCCTGGGGTCCTAAATATCACAAGTTGTCCCGCTGAGCGCCGGCTGTGCGTAAGACGCCCTCCAGTGTTCTTGCAGCCGTCACCTCTGCATGCCTCGTGCCATCTCCAAGGCGGATGCTTTGTACGACGATGCATCTTCGGAAGCACGACCTGCAATGCACCAAGAAGAAAGGTAGTTCATTCAAGTTCATTCCACTCCAGAACATCGTGAACATCGTCGATTGCCCCACCTCCCGATCTCGATCTGGTGCTGGAAGCATGGTCACGTTCTCCTGCTGCGCAGGACATGGCGAGAAGACGCATAACCTCAAAGAGACCTTACAGAACAAGCGCAGGCTCTCCACTCCCACGTCCTCCTGGGCAAGCTCCGATAGCCGTCGGACGTGCTGACAGGCGCAGTGGAAGGCAAAGATGGGACGCGGATGCTGCGACGCTGCGAATAGACGAGTTCGCTTCAGCGGCGGGTTGACACAGCCAGAGAAAGCTTACTGGAGACAGCTCTCGGGCACGAACGGACAGCGGCGCCACGGTCATCACGCCGGGCGGATCCGCGTCGCACCTGACTTGGTAGGGCACAGCTTCCAGGCTTCTGAAGGCTTCTAGAGTCTAGAGGCTTCTAGAGGCTTTCCTTTGCTGGGCTTCAGCGCACCTCACAGTCGCCATGCCATGGTCCACGCCATAGAGGATGCCGACATAGCGCTGGCCCTCGTACTCCACCTCCCCAAACAGCACTTACAGCCCCCTTTTCAGGCCCTCCCCGAATCACGTCCGCCTCCACCCGTTCCCCGGGCTGCGGCGCGGGGGCGTAGACCACGGGGGCCGCGTAGACCGGCGCTGCATACACCGCCGCCTCGCAGGATGGGAATCACTGAAGAGCCCCCCCACCTGTAGCCGGGGACCCCTTTCTCTGCCAAGTTTTTTCTGTGATGGGGGGGGGAGTCGGGCGCCCGTCTCGGCCTGCAAGGCTTCTCTTGTTGGCCACGACGCGACAAGGATGCCCTGCCAGCACAGAGAATACCATCTGAGAACTGCATCAAACTCTCCGCTGACTCTCCCCCTCTCTCCCTTGAGCCCAAGTTGGCGTTCAATTTAAACACCGTCGGCTGTAGTTCCACTCGCGGCACCCTCACAGCCAGCTCGGCCTCCGTGGACGCCCTGTGTGCAAGCAAGACCTGAGTCGGGAAGCTCGCGGACATACGGAGAGGTTCACAGGCACAGCGGGCTGCCTGTGAGGAGCCGTTCTCTGACAGTCTGAGACTTTCACTTTCAGCACCAGAGGGGCAGAGGGGCAAAAGAAGAAGCCAAAAGACCACACAAGTACAGAAAGCTCAAGATGCTCAAGTAATGCGGTCAGGATCTGAAAAGCTCTGAGCCCGGCCGAGGGCTCGGGGTTGGGGTGCGCCGCTGTGGTCAGCTCCCCGGCGATGAGGTCCCAGGCGCCCCAGAAGTGCAGCAAGGCCCCCGAGTCAACCTCCAGAGCAGAACAGCAGAAGAGCAGGCTTTTGGCTCTTCTCTCTCTCTCTAAGTTTTGGGGGGCGGGGCCCCCCCCACTCTTAAGGAGAGAAGAAGAAGCGGAGGCCGCGGAAAGCGGAGGCCCGGGCCTTGCCCGTGGCGCGCGCGGCGGCCAGGAGCTGCCCGAGCGCATCCTCCCCCCAAAAGAAAGCTTTTTCAGAGAGAGCTCAGCCCCGCTGAGAGAGCTCTTTTCCCCCAAATTGCAGGGGGATGCCACACATGTTCGGACATCACCGGATCTCAGGTGGCAGCTTGGTGCTGGATGGGCGCTGTGAGCTTTAAGCCGCTCGGGGCCTCGCACATCAGAAGTCTCAGAAGCCCCAGCCGAAGCCACATCCAGCCCGCAAAGTCTGTGTAAATGGCAAAGTCTCCTGTGGGCACCCGGCAGTCAGTTGCCACTGTACTACTCGGTGGAGATGAACTGTCCTGCCACCGATCGGCACCTGTCGAACGTCACAGATTTTCTTCGCAGAGTCTTGATTCGAAAAGAATCGGGAGCACTTCTCGCAGAGAGCACTTCTCGAAAAGAGCACTTCTCGCAGAGCAATCGAAGGCCCCGCCTCAAAACCGACGTCCAGGATCTCTGGGCTGCTGAGGTCCACGGTCTCCGCCAGCCACTGGGGCGATGGCTGGAATGGCGGGCTGAGGATGGGAGCATTGATTCAGACCTTTGAGAAGAGCATTTTGGGGAGGAGGGGCCTAATTTGGAGGAGCATTGGATCGTTGGGAGCTGAATCGACGACGCGCTGAGGCCTCGAACAGCTGGCGCAGATCTCGGGCCCTGGGCTCCTGGCGGAAAGCGTCGCCGTTTTTCTAAAGCAACTGAGAGATTGCCAGGGCAGCTCTCCAGGCGTCCTCAGCCGGCGGCAAAGCAGGCAGGGCGAAAGGAGCCTTGGTGCCGCGACAGGCCTCCCAAAAGCAAGGCATCCCCTAAAGGAAGACAAAGATTTAAAATGTCTAGCTCGTCTCACCCGTGGCCTTCAGTCGCAGAGACAGCTGCTGCACCTGCGACGGACGCAGAGACACCGGCTTCCCAGAAGCCCTCCACGGACAATGGACAGCCTCCAGCGTCGAAGCGCGCAACTCGGCCAGCAAGTCGACGACCTGTTTGCCATCTGGCGTCTTTATTTCTTTCTTTCTTTCTGTATTTCTTTCTGTCATTCTTTCTTTCTTTGTTCCTTTCTTTCCTTCTTTCTTTATTTCTTTCTTTCTGTCTTCTTTCTTTCTTTCTTTCTTTCTTTCTTTCTTTGCTTGCTTGCTGGGCTCCTCTCCATCTCTCCCTCGCTCTCTCTCGAAAGCAAAGCATACATGTTTGCACACACATCTTGCAACCAGATTTTCACGCTTACTCCGGCTTGTGCAAGGCAACCGTGGCCTCATTGCAGGCTTCCTCGTAGTCCAGCTGCAAGTCCAAGGAGTCCAAGGAGTCCATGTCCTCCGCTTCGAGTGCTGGTGATGCAGTGCTTATAGTCCTTTTTGGGTACTGAACTCACAAAAGCGCTTCCTCTTCCATGCTGTCGCAGTGGTCCTGACTGGCCAGCACCTGAGCTCTCGAACGATTTGCACCGAGGCGAGCGGAGGAAGCAGAACTCAGCAGAATGAGCCTCACGAGGGTTCTGCACGCTTTGCACGCTTTTGCACGCTTTTGCACGCTTGCCCCGCCCCTTTGCGGCTCCCGGAGCCTGGCTAAAATGGCTTTCCAAGAGACAGCGCGCGTTTTGCTGCTGGGGCCCCCGGCGGCCATTTTTTGAAGCGGAGGAGAGCCGGATGGGAAGCGGGGCCCTGAGATGGGATCCTCCTGATGCTTGCAGGGAGAAGGGGAGCGCGCTCTCCGCCTCCTCCTCTTCCTCCTCCGCTTCCTCTTGCTCGTCCTCCTCTGATTTTCGGAAGATGTTTGAGCACTTTCTTTCGAGCACGATTTGAGCCAGAGGAGAGCTGCAGGACTGCCACTCTCAGAATGCACACCACCCTCGATTCCTTGATTGCTGAAAGGCTGAAACCATCTGAAACCTTTGCAAGCTCTGATGGGGGGGAGGCCTTTTTCACTCTGCGTCTGCCAGGGGCCCTTTCCCGGCCAAGCTCCTATACTTCAAGTCAAGGCGGAACTTTCTTGTCGTCTTTGGCGCCGGCGCGCGCGAGCACCTCGGTGGGGAGGCACCTGAGAGCAGCCAACAAAACAAGCAAACCACGGCGCAATTCAACACGGATGCCCAGCTGAACAAACCGCAAGAGGCAGAATGTGCCATGTGCATGGCAAAGAGACTTCTCAAAGAGACTTCTGACGGCTCTGGAGGGGGCGCACCGTGCGGGAGGGTGCCGCCTTCTCCTTTGGTGAATCTAAGGATCGGCCGGGGCACGCCACAGCAGCTTTCAGGGTCGTCTTCGCCTCCTTCTTGCTTCCAAGAGTAGGAGAACGAAAATAGCACTTTCACGCATCGCTTCAGGATCTGCATGGTATGCCATAAATGGTATGCTATACATGGTATGCTGTTAGCCAAAAGGCTTGGCTTCTGCCATCTCGCTGGAGCTTGACGGCACGCTCAACCTCGCACACTCGCACACTCGCACAGTGCACTGTGAAGCTCAAGGTCACTCAAAAGCGCCGCGCCGGCGCCTCGGGGATGGTGAGGAGGTAGGCCAAAACGGCCTTCTCCTTGACCTCTTCTCTCAGTCGCTTCTCTTGCTTTAAAGGGCCCACTTGAAGGTGAGGGATGCTGGAGCTCTCGTATTGGATTTGGAGCCTTGAACTCTGCGGCTGCCCCACCCGCAGCACCGGCGGCACCGGCGGCACCTGCCGTGCCCTCCATGGCATCGGTCGGATTTTGGGGAGACCTGACAGACAACCTCGCTGCTTGGCTGCTGACTCTACTTGCGTTACTTGACTGTTGTTTCAGCGTGAGGCGTGAGCTATATCTGGGTGGGCTGAGCTTTCTTTCTCAAAGGCGAGTGTCTGGTGCAAAGGATTGAGAGTTCTGCTGAAGCTGTGACATGCCCTGACACGCGCTGATATACACCTCGAGCGTTTGCATCCAGCGACCTGAACAGAGCAACGCAACGGCACACTACAAGAAGCGGAAAGGCGCCCGGGGGGTCCTTTGCTGCGCAAATGGGGTGGGGGGGGAGGGGTCGTGTAGCTTCTCCTACACGGAATTGTGAAACGGATCAAGCTCAGACTCCATGGCAGACCTGTCCAGGGGGGGCGGTGGAGGGGAGATGATCACGGACGGGCCAAAACGAGAGAACGTTTGTTTCACACAGCCTTGGGTGATGAGAAGCATCACATGCGCCTTGCAGCCAACATCTCGTCCACGTCCTCAGTGGAAGCCCCTGCAGCCATCAAGACCAGAGCTGCCTCCGCAAGCCATTGCTCTATCCGCACAGATTGCGATCTTCGCAGATTTTTCCCATGCTGTATGACCGTATGACGCTCCTTCGGCCTGGCCTCCATCTGCTTTTGCTTGGCTTCCTGCTCCTTGGTCCTTGCCTCGGGCAGCGCCAGAACCGGCCCCCCTCCTTTGCTTTGCTGTGTGTGCGTGTGTGTGTGCGCGCCTTTTTTTTTGGGGGGGGGGGGGGGCTTGGGGTTGCCACGATGCGACGAGATGCTGCGAGATGCCACGAGCAGAGCTCTCAGAACTCTCCGGGCTGCTGGCCTCCTTGGCGCCGCTTTTGCGAGAGCGCCAGGACACCCGGGGAAGACGAGCGAGGATCGAGGACCTGTCTGTTTTCAAGGGGGAGACCTCTTACAAAGGGGAAAGAGGAAAGCATCAGAATATAAAGGTAAACATCAGAATATATCAGAATCCACTGAATCCACGCACCATCACATGAATGTCAAAGAAACAGAGCCCGGCCCCACAAAAGGGAATTGCACGCGCCTGGAGCTCACGCGCCTCTCCACCGGCGGCGCCTCCGGTGTGGCAGATACATCTCGGGCAGTCTGCACGTCCTTGCGCCCCCTAGTCACCTCGTCCTTGGTTCCATGGATGTCTACGGTTTTCTGAGTTTTCTGTACAGGCTCTGCTGGGGCCTCGCGGCCCTCCAGCGAGAGACGGGAGGCACCAAGGTCGGCATTCCGCTCTCTCAGGGGCTCCTTTGGGCAGAATGCGGGGAAGAGGAAACCGGGTTGTGTCAGGAAGGTGTACGCCGCGGCAGAATGGGGGGGGAGGACGCGCGCTCGCCTGTAGGATGGCCCCCAAGCGACGCAGCGCCTGCGCCGCAGCGCATCCAATAGACCAAGGAGGGAAACGATAACCAATCTGCAAAACATGAAACCTCTCCGCATCCTCTACTCGCAACATACTCTCTCTACTCATACCCCCTCGCATACTCTCTCGCATGCTCTTTTGCACTCCTCGTTCTCTCCCCAATCTCTGCCTCGGCTCGGTGCTGCCGTGCCGACTTGTCCACCGACATGTCGCGCAGTACCTGCAAGGGCCCACTGTGGGCCCATGACACCCGGAGCCACTTCTTTCGGAAACCCCTCTCAGGACTCCAAGCCGCGGCGCGTGAAACGCAAAAAGATTGGCTGAACGTACTGTGACGCTTCCTCGCCCTCCATACCATGTTAACTTATGCGTTGCTCATCGTTGCTCATTCCTTCGTCGATTTATCCCATAAGACTGCTCTTGAAGGTTGAAAGTTTAGACCATGACTCCTGTGTTAATGGGGCACTCGCCGTACTACCTTGGCAAGCGTGTACTCGATGTCGATGGCCGTGACTTTCCAGAGCGTCTCGTGGAAGAGTGGCATTGTGTCCTGCCGAGGAACCCTGCGGGGAGCTTTAAGAAAGGACCTTAATATCCTTGGTAATCAAGGGGCACCTTGAAAGCTTCCGCGATCTCGGCATCTTCGCCACCTGTGAGCGGCTCTCTCGGCGCCAGTTCTTTGCGCGACGCGTGCGCGATGCTTGCACAAGGTTGTCTGTTGCGTATGGCAGTTGCATATGGCTGTCCTGGTGCCCAGTGGGCATCTTCCGAGGTGTCCTTTGGTGCAGGTGGCGCTAGAATCAGCAAGGGGCCATGGCTCACAGCAGCCCAGCCATTCCTGTCGGTCCGGCTTCCCTGGAGCTGGAGCTGTGGAGGATGCCGAGCCTGCGACTGCTTGGGACAAGCTTCCTCTGAGACGCGGCTTCGTATCATATGTCATATGTCACATGGTGGCACAAGGCACGGAGAACACGCAAGGAACTCTGCAACACCGTGTGCAACTTTATGACAGTTGCACTCTGAATATCCATGTATATCCCATCCTCCAGAAGCGTCGTCACGCGCGGGGTCCTTGCGAGCTCGAAGTTTGCGCTGGTGCTAACACTGTGCACACTTCAGCGCGTTTTGCCCCTAAACCCTCCAGCAAAGCCCTTGACGAGGGCGTGGCAGCTAACACCGAAACCAACTTCGAACATCGCAACACCAAACAGCTGCGAATCCTCCATGATCAAAAGATTCTCGGCTCGAATCCTGCGAGGTTCCAACCCTTCCTCAGACAACGAAAGTGAAGCACGTGACCAGCAGTTTCGAATCTGAAGCGTTGGTGGGCTAGAATTGGCTATCTCATCCTGTTGGCTGAGCCTGCTGCCGAGAGAAGGTGGACAACGTAGCGCCCGGAAGATGCGTCGAACTCTTCGATGACACCAACCTGCTTTGGGACAGGACATACGCACATACGCTGCCGAATGGTTGAACTCGACTTCGGCTTCGATCTGGCCTCTCCATTCAACTCTGTTTGAGTCCTCAGGCATGAGGCAACTAAGTGACCACACACATCTTGGCATCTTGTCTTCGACTGCAGTTGCAGATGTGCATGCTGCGCAGGGCGTGGCACGACAAGGCGCGCATCGTCGGCTAGTCTCAGCTGCGCCCCGCCCAACCCCCCTCCCCGTGGACGGGCGGTCTCCCACAAGGTCTCTCACGTGGTCGCTTTGATATAATGCTGCCCTGTGACCTCTGCAGGACCCGACACGTTTGTCACATCGCACACTTCAAAACATACTCCTTCCTCTCAATACCTCTCCCTCTCTCCCTCTCAGAAGAGTCTCCTCAGGTTGCAGAGCGCAACGACGGTGCCAGGGGACAAGCGCTTCTCCTGTAGGGGAGGAGGAGGGAGGAATGGGAGGACGAGGAGGAGGAGGGGCGGACGAGGGCAACATTCGCACGAAATTGAACAAAATTGCACAACTTTCCAAACAAACCCCAAAACTCCCACGCGACCCTCTTGAGGCAAACTAGATGCTCTGAAGACAAAAGCGCCCCGCCCCCGCCCCCCTCCCTGTGAGTTCCTCAGCACGCGAGCCCACACTTTCTCGACCTCGTCTGCGCATGTTGCACAGCTGACAGCTGGAAACTTCTTCGGGGGGAGGCCGAATCACTCAGAACACAACTGGGAAACTGGGCAACCTGCCTTCAGAAGGGCAAGCCCTGCTCGACCCCGCCTGCACGCTTTCTTTGGGGCAGGAAAAGATCCGCGGTGCACAAGCTGCCACCGCGCCGACCGACCTCATCGTGGACTTCTTCGTGGGCTTCCTCGAGGTTCTGCGACGTTCGAGAATCCTCCGAAGCTGTCTCTTTTCCCCGTGCGGGGCTGGAAGGAGCACCTGAAGCGGGAGAGAAGGTGGCACGTTGCTGAGGAAATTGAAAAACTGAACCTGCGCCTCTTCCCATCGCATCTTTGCCTTCTTTGGGCTCTGAGCTCTGCCTCGGCAGTCGATATAAACCAAAAAGCACACAAAGAGAGAGAGAGAGAAGTGACATGAAGCCGCCCTTCGGCACACCATGCACACCCAATAAGCTGGCCACGACTTGGTCTTCTTCCTTTTTCGCGATATCAGAGAAGCCAATTCTGAGACTCTCTTGGGGTCTCTCTCTGAGCCGCCTTTCCCTCTCTCTATTTCAGTCGGAAAGAGAGCAGGGCCCCAAAAAGCAAGTGAAGTGAGCCGGAGAGGTCACTCACCTCTCTGCCGTCTTCATGATGCTGTTGACGGTGATGGCCGTCCGTCCTCATCTCTCGACTTAGCACGGACTTCTGAGGGGCCAAGCTGAAGGTGCGAGAGCAGTCATGTGCTCACTGGGCACCGGGGCCCGCAGACGCCGCGAGCTCCCCCTTGGACTTCAAGAGGTGCGCCTCTTTCTTCGAAGCTCCAACTTTCGAACGTCTTCGAACGTTTTCGAACGTGATGACAAAGCGGGAGCCGCAAGGGCACATGTGCACCGTCATGCAGCGGGAGCCGCTGGGGGCACGTGTGCACCGTCATGAACCGTCACCGTCATGCACCCCTTGAGCCGAGCCTTGGCCTGCATCTTGGCTACCATGCGGGCGGCGGCACTGCCAGCCAGCCACCTGACACGTCGCAACAAAAGCTGTCTGTTGCCAAGAGCGCACTGACCCTGACAGGGTCGTACTGTCGTGCCCCGCAGCTGTCGTACGCACGTGTGGGGACGTACTGCGACTGCAGCATCTTGTGCCCGAGGCGCTGCTCGGCGCCGTTGACATAAAGCCAGCCGATGAGGTAGAGCATCTCCACGCCCGATGGGACCTACACGACATGGGTACCGATGTACCGATGCCACTACACATCACTTCACATCGCTCCCTGCCAATTTCCAAAACGGAGAAGACTTCAAGAAAGAGCTTTCAGCGTGTGCGACTCTTGCGGCCCCCATGAAGGAGCGAGCCTGGGACAAACGCTTCGCTTCTGCTCGCTGCTCCGCCTCCCAACGGCCCTGCCGACAGGCATTCTGAGGCATGTTGACAACCGTTGGGTGCAGCTTCAGAGGACTGGGTTTGCCGGGTTTATTGCTGGTATGTTATAGTGGGGGGTTGGATGCACATGACAAGATTGTTGGATGGTGGCTCTATTATACATATGCACCCCAACCGCGTTTCCCAGATGCGGGAGGGGCCAACCCCCGAAAATGTCCAAAAAAGGCTTACAAACCCCAGCTGTTTCGCAAGAGGGGGTCTGGTGCAGAGCGTCCTCGTGCTGCAGCTGCAAGAAAAAAGAACAAACATCAAAGAAACGCCGGGCGGGGCTCTCTCCCGCGGCTCTGCTCGAAGCGAGAGGCGCCTCCTCTTGGAGGCGGGCTTCGTCCAGGCCTGGACATGGCGAAGCGCACACAGATGCAAGCAACCCACCAGAGAGTCTTTTCAATCTTTTTGGGAGACTAGAAATATAATCCCATATATTATGTATCTATACGTACATGCATATTCGACAAGGAAGCGGGGCCCTGGCGGCTGGCCAGTGTGACGGCGCATTGCACCTGCCGGCGTCGCTCCAGAGCCTCGCTGAGTGAGACTTCTCTGAAGGTGCTCTCAGATTTGTCAATTTGTTCATAAACTGGGACAAGTAGACTAAATGGACTGCTCTCAACACTCTCTCTGCACCCTTTTCTCTTGCCATCTGGCACCTGCATCCGCTTGTGAGCCCGGCTGACCTCTGCTCGTTGGAAGAATTCGGAAGAACTCGTCTTGCATTTACATTATGTAGCGCTTTCGTGTACAGGAGCTCTGCCCCGGCCTTGAGCGCGTCGATCTGCCCGCTCTCCTCGTCTTCTGCGGCGATGATGTCACGCATCATGAGCCTGGGGAGGGGACTTCCCAGAAAGTCGGACATAATCGGAAACAGCAAAAGGAGCAGAAGGCAAAGAAAGGACAACAAAGGGCACGAGATGCCAGGAGGTGCCCAGCAAAGGCTGCTGGGGCTCGGGCTGCATGTCCGTGTCAATGTCTTGGGCCAAGCGCAGGCGGCCCACGAACCTCAGGAAGAGCGCAACATGATGCAGCGTGACCCAACTGGCGCAAGTCTCTTTAGGCCAGCCGTCTGTTCAAGCTGAGGGTTTGCAGATGTTTGCATGGCTCATATGGGAGATCATGGAAGATGTGGAAGCAGCGGCTGGGATCTTCGGCGGCTCGAAGTGGTGAGTCCCAAAGAGTGCCGCAAAGAACACCACGGGCCTTGAAGCGAGGCCTCTCTCAGCAACTTTCCATGTGCCACCGAAAAAGGCTGCCCGGCTCGATCTTCGGAAGGTTCGCGGCAGCCGTGTCCTCACAGCGTCAGCAGTCTGAGCATACAATTCAGTGATCAGGTGCGAAAAAAATTGCGGCCTTGCCCAATTCGTCGTAGGCGCGCCTGGCAGCGCCATGCAACGCCGCCACGGGGCGTGTAGGTGCATGGCTGCATGACATTACTGGCGCTTGAGTGGATTCGCACGTCGCCTCCTTTCCTCATCGCCGAGGATCCGGTACGCATCGCTGACTGCCTGCAAGCGCTGCAGCGCCCATCCCCCGAGTTCCTTCGCGCATCAACATGCATCAACCGCAGTATCCACCTGGAACTGCTTCGTCGCTTCGGGGTTGTCCGGGTTCTTGTCTGGGTGGAGGGCCTTTCTGCAAGAGAGAGGCCACATGCTGTCCAGAATGTCCAGAAGAGCCTAGAAGAATCTAAACATGCACAGGTCGCAACAGGAACAAAACAGTTAAACAAAGCAATTCTCAAAGGGGCAGGCCAAGGACTTCTTGTAGAAGGCCCGGCGTATCTCCGCTTCCGAGGCCTGGCAAAAACATGCAAAGACCACCAAATCACCGGCTGCCTAGACGGGCTAGCGATGGCTACTCTAGCGGTCTAGCGGCTAGGGGAGGGAGGCACGATGGGGCACGCCGCCTGCGTGGTCTGCTCATTGTTTCGCTGGGCTTGGCGCGCGCAATCGCGCCAGTTCACGCTACGGCACTTTCCAAAAGCCGGTCTACGAGCCCTGCCTCGGGCCGGACACCTAAGATATCGTAGAGCTCCGTGTGGTGCACCTTCCTGGATGACCCTGTCCGGGCTCGGCTCTCGCCGCACGCCTGCACCGAGTTGACAGCGTTGAGAGCCAGAGCGTACACAAGTGAAAACACTGTGCCCTTTCCCGCCCCTTCCCGTCCCTCCGAACCTCCTCGTCATCCTGGCAAAGGACCTGACCAGGGGGAGCAGGGGCTGAGCTGCCAAGTGGTGCTCCACGAGTGCTACGTTCGTGCTCCTCTTGGCCCCCGGCCTCAGCAGCTTCTTCGGGCAAGGAGTACCAGTCCTCTGCTTTTTGTGACGGATGATGATGGAGCTCTTGTTTTGGGGGTGGGGGGGTCTCCTTGGAAACTTCCCTAAGTCTAGACTCCCGGAGCACTCACCCTGTTCAGAGAAACCCACCTCAGGAGTGATCGACCTAGATCCCAAGACCGAGTTTTTCCCGGAGCGTAGAATTTCAGCAGGTCCCTCGAGTGCCCAAAGGTGGAGATTCGATGTAAATGCTGTTCTTCGTCGGCAAATTGGGGGATTTACCACCCCTTTTCAACTCTTATCTTCTGCATTCTCTGTGACTTGAAGAAAGAAAGAAGAGACAGAGGAGAGAAGACACCGAGGAGAGCGAGAGAGAGAGAGAGAGAGAGCTCTCGTTCTCTCTCCGCTCGGCTGTCGCTCCTTCTCCCATTTCCGCGTCTCGGAGTTCCAGACCTCCCAGAGAGACGTGACATGATCCGACGTGCGGCGGGCACTCATTGAGTTCTGGTGCGGCGATCGAGGAGAGGTGAAGGCCGCAGACGCGAACTGAAAGGAGAGAAAGGAGGTGGCAGAAAGCAGCCGCATCGCACAGGAGCCTCTCCCCGGGCAGTTCGCAGAATGGCTCCGGGGGTGTTGACAACACCACGAACGATCTGGCCTCTCAAAAGCACCGACAGGCTGACCGACAGAGAGAAACTTTCACGAAGAGCTCAGACGAAGCTCTCACAAGCGAGCGTGGCGAGTCAAAGCTCTCTGAGTCGGGAGCCGCTTCCCACAACCGTTCCTGCCACGGTGCTGCCCACACACGTGGCTAGGCCCGTGCCGCAGCCCTTGGCGAAGCCCTGACAGAGAGGGAGACATGGAGAGAGAGAGGCAAACAGGGAGAAAGAAAGAGAACAGAAAATGCTTTTGTGGATTATGTGTGGTTGTCATAAGTCACTTGTTGAATCAAAGGCTGCCGCAAAGACGTCGCAAACAGGGCGCCTTGATGCCCCCGCACTTGGCACCAACATAAGGCTGGACAACCTCTCAAGTGCATAAACATGTTTTCTGGAAGCGGGGGTTGCGGCCTGGGCAGTGTGCACATTGCTGGTTGTCTTGGGCTCTGGCCAAGCTCGCCAAGCCAACACCGACACCCCTGGGCAAGGTGAGAGACTTTGCCGCGCACGAGAACATTAGGAACCATGCCAGAAGAATCCAAATAATCCAATAATGGAACCCACTCGAATCCAGGTCCCCAGTCCCTAATGGGCCTGGCCATCGTCTTCAAGCCGCTGGCTGTCCCAGCCACGGCATCTCGGGGCTTCCGGACTGAGAACACACTGCCCACGGCCGCCTCGGCCAACCGTTGTGGACAAGGAAGAGGGGAGGAGATGAAAGAGCAATGGGCAAGGGCCGAGAAAAAGATAAGGCAGGCCTTCAACATCTCCACCTCCGCCTGCTCGCGCTCCTTTCTGGGAGGAGCTCACAAAAGAGGCCACCACGGGCCACGGGCCACGGGCCACGGGCCACGTCAGCTTGGGTCCCGTGCCTGTTGCTCCTGCAGGCGAAGGGCCAGAGCCTCGTGCCTTAGAGCGATTCGCAGGACAAGATTACACAAACTCACACAAAACTTTACGCACACAGCACTTGCCAGAAAGGCCGCCGCCGGGCAGCATGCTCAGCATCGTAGACCTGGGGTAAAACAGTGGCGGGAGGGGAGAGGGGCAGAGGGGAGAGGAGGAGAGGAGGAGAGGGGGAGAGGGGGAGAGGGGAAGAGGAAGAGGGGAGAGAGGGGGGGAGAGGGGGAGAGGGGGAGAGGGGGGGAGAGGGGGTAGAGCTGAGGGGGAGAGGGGAGAGGGGGATGAGGTGGGGGGGAGAGGGGGAGAGGGGGGGGGGAAGGGGGAGAGGGGGAGAGGGGGGAGAGGGGGAGGGGGAGAGGGGGAGAGGGGGGGGACGAGGGGGGAGAGGGGGAGAGGGGGGAGAGGGGGGAGAGGGGGGGAGAGGGGGGAGAGGGGAGGGGGAGTGGGAGAGGGGGAAGAGGGGAGGGAGAGAGTGGGAGGGGGAGAGGGGGAGAGGGGAGAGGAGGGGGGAGAGGGGGGGCAGGGGGGAGGGGGGATCGAGGGGGGAGGGGGGGAGGGGGGAGACGCGGCGGCGAGAGGTGGGGACGAGGGGGAGAGGGGTGAGAGCGCGGGAGAGGGGGAGAGGGAGGAGAGGGGGGGAGTGGGAGAGGGGGAGAGGGGGGGGGAGGGGGGAGCGGACGGAGGGGGAGAGGGGGAGAGGGGGGGGGGGAGAGGGGGATGAGGGGGGAGGGGGAGAGGGGAGAGGGGGAGAGGGGGAGAGGGGGGAGAGGGGAGAGGGGGATGGGGGAGAGGGGGAGAGGGGAGAGGGGGAGAGGGGGAGAGAGGGGGAGAGGGGGAGAGGGGGGGGATCCGAGGGGGAGGGGGAGAGAGGGGGAGAGCGGGGAGGCGAGAGGGGAGAGGGGGGAGAGGGGAGAGGGGGAGAGGGGGGAGAGGGGGAGAGGGGGAGAGGGGGGAGAGGGGGAGAGCGGGGAGAGGGGGAGAGGGGGAGAGGGGGAGAGGGGGCAGAGGGGGAGAGGGGGAGAGGGGGACTGAGGGGGGAGAGGGGAGAGGGGGGAGAGGGGGGAGAGGGGGAGAGGGGGAGAGGGAGGTGGGAGAGGGGGAGAGGGGGAGAGGGGAGGGAGGGGGGAGGGGGGACGGAGAGGGGGAGGGAGGGGTGGAGGGGGGAGGGAGGAGAGAGTGGGGAGAGGGGGAGGAGGGGGGAGAGGGGGAGGGAGGGGGAGAGAGGGGGAGGGTGAGGAGGGGGGGAGGAGAGGGAGAGATGGGAGAGAGGGGGGAGGGAGAGGGGGAGAGGGGGAGATGAGGGGGAGAGGGGGGAGAGGGGGAGAGAGGGGGAGAGGGGTTTGGAGTAGGGTGGGAGGGGGGGGAGAGGGGGAGAGGGGGAGAGGGGGGAGGGGAGAGGTGGGAGGGGAGGGGGAGAGGGGGAGGGAGGGGGAGAGGGGGAGGGGGGGAGAGAGGGGGGAGAGGGGGAGAGGGGAGGAGGGAGAGGGGGAGAGAGGGGAGAGGGGGGAGAGGGGAGCGAGGGGGAGAGGGGGAGAGAGGGGGGAGGGGGAGAGAGGGGGATGAGGGGGAGAGAGGGGGGAGATGGGGGAGAGAGGGGGAGAGGGGAGAGAGGGGGAGAGGGAGGAGAGGGGGAGAGGGGGAGAGGAGGGGGAGAGGGGGGGGGAGTTGGGGGAGGGGGAGAGGGGGGGTGCGAGGGGGAGAGAAGAGGGGGAGAGGGGCGAGACGATGGGGAGGGGGATGAGGGGGAGAGGGGGAGAGGGGGAGAGGGGGAGAGGGGGGAGAGAGGGGAGAGGGGGAGAGGGGAGGGGGGAGGGGGAGAGGGGGGAGCCTGGGGAGAGGGGGAGAGGGGAGAGGTGGAGAGGGGGGAGAGGGAAGGAGGAGGGGGAGTTGGGAGAGGGGGCGGGGGGAGGTGAGGGGGATCGGGGGGAGAGGGGGGGGGGAGGGGGGAGGGAGGGGGGGATGGAGGGGAGGGCGGGGGGGAGAGAGGGGGGATGGGGGGAGGGTGAGGGGGGAGGGGGAGGGGGGGGGAGAGGGGGAGGAGGGGGGGTGGGATTCCGAGGGGGAGGGAGGGGGGGAGAGGAGGGAGAGAGGGGAGGGGGGGCGAGGGGGGAGGGGGGGGGAGGGGGGGGAGGGGAGGGGGGAGGGGAGGGGGGGAGGGGGGGAGAGGGGGAGAGGGGGGGAGGGGGAGAGGGGAGAGGGGGGACGAGGGGGAGAGGGGGAGAGAGGGGGAGAGGGGTGAGTGGGGGGAGAGGGGGAGAGGGGGAGAAGGGGGAGAGGGGGAGAGGGGGAGAGGGGAGAGGGGGAGCGGGGGGAGAGGGGAGAGGGGGAGAGGGGGAGGGGGGAGAGGGGGAGGGGGGAGAGGGGGAGACGATGAGGGGAGCGGGGGGGAGGGGAGAGAGGGGGAGATGAGGGGGGACGAGGGGAGAGGGGGGAGGGGGAGCAGGGGGACGAGGGGGGGAGGGCGGAGGGAGGGAGAGGGGGGAGAGGGGGAGAGGGGCGGAAGAGGGGGAGGTAGGGGGATGAGACGGGGCTGAGAGGGGAGAGGGGGAGAGGGAGAGAGGGGACGGGCCGAGAGGGATGAGGGAGAGGGGGAGAGGGGGAGAGGGGGGAGGGGGAGAGGGGGGATGAGAGGGGGAGAGGAGAGAGGGGGGAGAGAGGGGGAGAGAGGGGGAGAGAGGGGGGGGAGAGCGGGGGATAGGGAGAGGGGGAGAGGGGGAGGAGAGGGGGGAGAGGGGGAGAGAGAGAGGGGGGATCGGGGGGAGAGGGGGAGAGGGGGAGAGGGGGAGGGAGAGGGGCCTAGGGGGGGAGAGGGGGAGAGGGGTGAGGGGGGAGAGGGGGGAGAGGGGGAGAGGGGGAGCGGGGGGGAGCGAGGGGGGGAGAGGGGGGAGAGGGGGAGGGGGAGGGGGACGAGGGCGAAAGAGGGGGTGAGGGGGAGTGGGGAGAGGGGATACGAGAGGGGGGAGAGAGGGGGAGAGGGGGAGAGGGGGAGAGGGGGAGAGAGGGGGGAGAGGGGAGAGGGGGAGGGGGAGAGAGGGGGAGCGAGGGGGGGGAGGGGGGGAGAGGGGGAGAGGGGGGGGGAGAGGGGGAGAGGGGGGAGAGGGGGAGAGGGGGGAGAGGGGAGAGGGGGAGAGGGAGAGGGGGCGGGGGGGAGGGGGAGAGGGGGGAGGGAGAGGAAGGGGGGAGAGGGGGGCGGGAGGGGGAGAGGCGGGAGAGGGGGAGAGGGGGGGAGAGGGGGAGAGAGGGGATGAGGGGAAGAGGGGGACGGAGCGGGGAGAGGGGGAGAGGGGGAGAGGGGAGAGGGGGACGAGGGGGACAGCGGGGAGAGGGGGAGAGGGAGAGGGGGAGGAGCAGGGGGAGAGGGGGGAGAGGGGGACCCCGGGGGGAGGGGGAGAGGGGGGAGAGGGGGAGAGGGGGAGAGGGGGAGAGAGGGGAGAGGGGGAGGGGGGAGAGGGGCGAGGGGAGAGGGGAGAGGGGGACGAGGGGGAGGGGTGAGAGGGGGGGGAGAGGGGGATGGAGAGCGAGCGAGAAAGCGTGCGCAGTTTTGATGGTTTGGATGCGTAGCTCTTCTGTGTATTTTGTAGCGCTTGTGCTCTCACTCGCTCTCAATGTTTGGCCTCGCTTGGAGTTCTAAGGTCTCGGCCACGACATCTGCTGGAAAGGGTGAGCTCAGGGACGACCCCTTAAGATGAAAAGCGCCCCTTTCAAGTGACACGTAAGCAGCACGAAAGCCGTGTCGATCCCCGCCTCCGGGTGCGTGTCCCGTGCCATGGACCCATCGCAAGTGGCTATCTTTGCATGTGAAAGACCCGGGGCCGGCCGGTGATTCAACGAGTTTCGGCTAAGGGGCTCTCTCGAAGGAGAACAAGTCAAAGTAGTTGAGGGTTGAGGTAAAGTCTAAAAAGTCTAAAAAAGTCGAAAAGTCGGCAAGGTGGCTCTGATGGCTCTGAGTCTTGGAGACAGCTATGGAAGTACAGCGCAGACCGGTGGAATGTAAAAGTGAGAGACTTTGATGGTTTGCGGAGTGTTTTTCGCCTGAGGTTGCGATGTTTCACTGCTATAAGCATCAAAACGCTGCTGCGGTCACTTGGAAGCTCCAAGACTCTGAGAAGCTTCCGATACATGTTTCCACGTACAATAGCTGGCACTCCCACTCCCCATCCTTTCCCGGCATCATATGTTTCCATACATTTCCCGTACTGCCTCCTTTGTTGAAACGTCAAGGCATTGCGCACCTTGCGCATCGCAACATGCATCGCAGCATGCATCGCAAGCATTGCAAGGACGCGAGGCCAAACATTATCAAGACCTGGACTACTCCGGGCGGATAGGAACTCAAGCACATATGTACAACATTGCACAACTGTACAGCGATGGACAGTGGACAACGAAGCAAACTGGGCGGCTGCACCTGTTCAACCACAGACTTGAAATCCAACAGTCCGATCTGAAAACAAAAAGCCCGCCTGCGAGACGCCCAAGAGGGCACGCTGTCTCATCTGCTGTCTGCTAGGAAAGCTTGTCGAAGCAGATTGTACCTCCGAAGCCGCAACCGCCGTAAACCGCCGCAAGCCGTTCGGAGCCAAGACTTGCTGAACACTCGCTTCTACACTCGCCGCCACACTCACCATGACACTCCCCCGCCAGCCTCCGCACCCTGAACCCCTTTTTTGTTTGTCCGCAGTCGTATCTCTGGGACAAAATGGTATGTGGAGATCAGCAAGTGCTATTGACAGACTGAAAGAGGCCTCACATGGCAAAAACGAGTCGTGCAATTGCCGGGCGTCCGACGCCACAAAACTTTGCCGCTTAAGCGCACGGCCCGCACAGCGAACACTCAGCCACCGCTCTCCATAAGGGACGATCCGGAGATGTCCGGACAGCGTTAGTGGCTTCACAAGTTCTCTTTGCAGGCACATGCGTGGCTGGAAATTGCCGACTCAACTTCATGCCCCAGTGAGACTCATGCAACGCTTCTCTGACATACCACATAAGTTTGCTTAGAGCTCGTCTTTGTCACCGGTTTTCGCCTTGAGGATGGCAATCTTGTAGTTTGTCTTGTCTTTGAGCTTTCCCAACGATTTCCTTGGTGTGCCGCTCCATGAAACAGCAAAAACAGGTTGCACAGCAGCTTACAGCACCTCACAGCAGCTCATATCAGCTGATGCAGCTGGGAGTCTTGAGATCCTCCTGCTTCTTCATTGTGGCCATGGCCTCTTCCTTCTGTTTCTCGAAGAGGTCGGCGGCTGCCTTGTACTCTCCCTCTAGGTCCTCCATCTCCTGACCACAAAAGTCCCCGAAAGCCCCTTCTTGGCAGACATCCCACCTCCATCACTGCTTATTTTTGCCCCCCCACTACCGCTTTTTACTCCCGCTTTATACCTTTCCGCTCACATCGTCCTTCTGCATTTTGGCTTTCTCCTCCTTCATCTTATCTGCTGGCATATCCTTAATCTCCTGGAACAAGGGCAAACACGCAGCTCTGGAGAAAGCGGGAGGGAGAGGGCGAGGGAGGCAGAGAGGGAGGGAGACAGCGAGAGTGCAAAGATCACGTGGCAGCCTCCAGGTAGGCGTTGTCCTTCTTGTCACAATTCTCGCCCGTGTCGGGGGCGCAAGGAAGCTTGGCGGCCCGCTTCACGAACTTGTTGAGTGCTTTGAGGTCCCTTGCATCGTCGTAGGGATCTCCCTCTGGGGAGGTGCTCGGGCTGAAATACTTCAGGGTGGGGTAGCCCTGAACGCCATATTGGCTGCACAGATCCTTTGCCTTCGTTGGCCCGCAAAGAACTCAAAACAACTCCCCAAAAACTGTCTGCGCACCACCCTTTACTTTTCCAAAATGTCAGAAGATGTCAGAAATCAAGAGGACAGGTCACATTGTCCATGGTGCAATCCACATCCACAATGACGGCATTTGAGTCAGGCTTGTTCCATTTGGAAGCAAGTTTGTCCTCAGCTGAGTCGTGTTCTTGCAATAAGGGAAAGGCATAGGCATAGAGTCATAGAGTCATAGAGTCATAGAGCAGCTTCTTTTCAGATGTCCCCAAGGCTTAGGCCGCTCTTTAGCTATCTGCTTCGCAGGCTTCGGCCCGATGGTACCGGTCGTGAGGAACATCACATGCTGGTGCCACACTAAATGTCTTTATATACTCTTTCTCAGGATGTTTGCCCGGCCCAAGCCCGTGAAGATTCTCACGAAAGGGACGTGAACTGCAGTGCTGTTTCAACAGTGAAGACAGCTGATTTGTGGACAGTGGAAAGTATGCTCAGTAGACTCTCCTCATAGACCAAGGGTCCCAGTCAGGTTTCAGCTTCTTGCAGTGGCCTCACCATGGCGCCAGGAACTTCACGAAGGCCATCTTGCCGGCCTTCACCGGCTTCAGGACCTTCTCCTCCCAGTTCTCCGACGTGGCCTCCAAGGCTTCCGCGGCGCCGCGGGCGCACAACGTGGCGGAGACCACAAGGAGCAGCTTCATGGCGCAAATCGCAGATTCGCAGAGGACTCAGAGGACTGGAGACAAGGGCTCGCACAATATGATTGAAGAACCCCCCCCCTCTCTGGCCTTAAACGGCTGCGGTTTGTTATGATGGATCCGATGGTCCAGCTATGTCCAGCTGCATCCAATATCCGTGGCTTCACGCAACTGCAAAGCCCAATTGCTGCGAGCCTCTCTCTGGATGGTAGATAACAACTTCCCTCTCCTGCGGCAGACCAGCAAGATCTCATAAGGGTGGCTGCAGACCGCGAAATCGGTGAAATTTTGCAAAAGATCCTGCCACAACCTGTGTCGGCTGCAAGTTGCCGCCCTGTCTACGTCCGGGACTTTCAACATTCAAACCTCAAATTCTGCGAGCAAGGCATCCGCAGAAACTTTAGAGTCTTTGCTAGGAGGCCAGCCAAGCTCTCTTCGCTGACGCTGAGAGCTCGAGCCCCGGGACCTTTCGCGCGCCTGCCCACGGCCAATGTTCCGCGATACTGGAATGGCTGCAAATGGCCGCGACATGTTCGGATCGACCCTCACATTGTGCCTTGGGCGCCGCATTCTCCGAAACCTCGAATTAGCTGGCTGCAGGATGGCTTCGAAGGAACCAACGCAGGCTTTCTGACCGGCATGCGATGACACCGCAAGCTTTCACCACACTACCTGCCTCGCGGATCGGGGAAAGTGGCTTGCAGCTTGGAAAGAGCTGTGCCTGAATCCAATGAACAATCGAGCCAGCGTGGAAGGTGCGATCCAACAGCGTGCGAAAAAGCCTCCACTTCCGGCTCGTTCGGCGAATGGGCCGCTTCCTGCAAGTGCTCAATCGATCAGCGCACGACTGCTTTAGTTCGGGCTTTCTTGGAATAGCTTCCCCCGGCTTCCCCCACAAACTACACACGATGCTCGACAAGCCGCGTGGAGTACCGTGACTTTTCAAATGGTCCAAGGTATCTTGCAAGTCCACTAAAAAGGCCGCAATATGCAGAACAACAATCGCAATGTGGCCAGTAACTCGTGGCATCCTCAAAAGCACATCCCAAACGGATAGGACCTGTTTTGCATGCCCCCTTCTCCAGCACAGATTTCGGGCGCTCGAAAGCTTTTCAATTTGATGGCCTCTTCTGCGAGCGCGTTCTCGTCCAGGGCACTGGCCTTCGAAGACCCGCAGCAACCCCGAAACAAAACCAAAGGAGAAAAAAGAGACCGATGAGGCGCTGGAGGCTCGCGGTAGGCCCGCCTGACGCGGCTGAAGCGGAGTTTCATCCTCACTGCCGAAGGCTCAACGCAACGACGCAACGCCGCAACGCCGCAACGCCGCAACGCCGCACGCCGCACGCCCACAGCACGCACACGCCGGTTTGGAGAGTCCTGCACCGGTGGCGCGGCACTCGGTTCCGGATGGACGGGGACCTGCAAGCGATCACTTGCACTAGGACATGTGAGAGCTGCACTAGGTCAGAAGATAGCTGCAGCACATCCTGAACGCCAGCTCGGCACCAGAAATCAGCTACTCCCTGAAACCTTGGACAAGAACGATGGAACAATTGATAGCGCCCAACATAAAGCACCTCGCTGATGCTCAGCCACTATCTGCAATATGATTGGAAAGCTGAAGCACCTCAGCCCTATCAACTTCCGTTTGAAAACCCGGTCCGCTTGGCATCACGCGAGTGCTTCTTGCAGGTGCCAGCAGGTCTCCGTCCGAGCCTTGTCATCGATGACTCGGAGTCCAGCACCCGGTGAAGGTGGCGGCGCTTTCGGGTGCTCCCTGCGGTGCCAAGACGGCCAACAAAGAAGCAGAAGACGAAGGAGGAGAAGCACCCACTTGCGAGTCGACGAGCGAACCGAAGGTGAACCCATGACAACACGAACACACAAACAAACAGACACACACACACACACACACACAAAAAAAAAAAAAAAAATATACACCTTTCTGTGCCAGGAACCTTTACGTATAATGTGCCCGCTTTGCTTTGCTTGTGTCTTACTACTACGAAGAAATTGCACTTAAGACACGAAACCTCACGCCCGAACCCCTGACCCTTGCCCTCCTCCAGAGCTCCAGACAGCTTTTCGGATTTATAGAGCGTAGAAGCTTGGAGTCACTGATCCTGTTTCGGGTATAGGGTTTAGGGTTTAGGGTTTAGGGAGAAAGGCTTCGGGTGTTGGGTAGGCTTGGGACTTGGGATGGGGGATGGGGCTTATTCTATCGTTGGTGTCGGGCCTCTCGGGGGCTCTGTGCCGCAACAGCTAGCACGCAACATGGGGCTTTCGGGCTCTACGGGGTCTGTACGGGAGTCTGCAGCCTGTAGCCGCAACAACTTACCAACAAAATGAGGCTGACTCCTTTTTTTGGCTTCGGGCGTTTAGGGGTTTTTGGCATGGACTTTTAGGCATGGTTCAGGTGTCGCCTTCTTCCCCAAAAAAAACTCAACATGTAAAAAAACCTTCCACTCACCAAAAGCCCAAGCCACCACAGACTTCCCCTCTCCCTCTTTTGTTTCTCTCCTTTTTCCCCGGCAGAATGGACTGAGAGGTTTTAGGGTCGTGAACCTAAATGGTTTAGGGTTAAGGTTTTAAATGCCTAAGCCTTATCCTTAAGGTTGAAACTCTTTCGATACCTCAATGAGTCCTGGCATTTTCGCTGCCAAAACGCTAGGAATGCCCCAAGAAACTAAAGCGAAAAGTGCCAAAACTCGAAAAGGTACAAAAAGCACAAATACAGACGCCAGTGCAGCTAAGTTGGCATGACAGCCAAGACCAAGACATTCTTGTTTCGCGGCCGATGCTAACAAAGAAGACAACGCCTAAAGGAAGATCGAAGTCTCTGAGCTGTTTAATTCTTCGGAAGGAGCATAAGATTCCAACAGCTGCTTACTGAGGCACTCAGCTGCTTACTGAGGCACTCTGCGATTGCAAACACAGCTTCTGCATTAAGAAAAACCGTGAAGTCGGGGCACATCTTTTTATTTTATTTGCAGCGGCTCTCTGTGGGAAATTGACGACTTGCATATATGGGAGAGGCCGGCTCCAACATTGAAATGTTTAAACGATTCCATATTTCTATATTGGGGCACGGGATCCAGGTCCACAAAAACCGTCTTTGAGACAATCTTGGATCCACGTCGCAGCCCGGCCCCAATATTGAAATATTGAAAAAACTCAATACGGGGGTGGGGGGGGGGTAGCAGAAAAAAGGGGGGTGGAGGGTTGAAAAAATGGGAGGGGGCCAATCAAAAGCTTTTCGGGGTTTAAAAAAACAACTGCTGGGGGCGCCATATATTGAATAAGGGGGGTGCAATAAGAGCTTTCCAGCAATTCAAAAAAATCAACTTCTGGGGCGCCACGTCTCGCGGGGTTTTGGACATCAGGGTCTTTGAGTATTCTTGAGGCCACCCCGGTGAAATAATACATAAAGGCTGCTCTTACACACATATGTGCTTTTTGATTTTATGTGTAGACTCTCGTGAGCTGAAGAAAGCTGAGGCGCCTGTGGAGGATGTCTCCGATGTCTGCAATGTCTCCAATGTCTCCGGTGTCTCCGGTTTCTCCGGTGTCTCTAGAGCGGCTGGGAGTAGCCCGAGCAGGCCGGGTAGGCCGGGCAGGCTGTCCAGCCTGCAAGTCTCAGGTCCAGCCAAGTTATTCTAAGCTGTAAGCGTACCCAAACCATGTAGCACAACACACTGCTCGCACAATGTGGCATCTGGATCTCTTGAATACCGGTACAGTAGCGGGAGAGAGGGAGCTCTCGCCTGCGGAGGGATGATCAAGACTTTCGCCTTGGCACCTCAGCTTTGGTCCAAAAGGCGACTGTCTTCCGTTTACAGTCTATTATTTTGCTCTGTTTATGCAGGACTCGATGCTGGCGCGCCTGTCTGTGGCTGGCCCAACTTGCTCTCCCTCCTTTCACGCTCAGACAGGTTCCTATCTGCGCCTGGATGGACGAACAAAACAACAAGAAACCTCGGGCCTGGCCTGTGAAGCGACGTCTCAAACTTACTCCTGGGCGTAGTTGGACCTGCAGAATCGCCAGCTGCACCCGTTTTTGCAACCCTCGTGAATGCTCACAGCTGGGTGTTGGGGTGTTGGATGGGATTCGCCAAGGCCGCTATAAAGCCACTACGATGTTCCTTTGTGCTCAGCTGTACCTACTGAAATGCATGTTAATCTGCCTCGAACTCGCGAAAGCTTTAAGAACGGACTGTGCGCCCTCCACAGCTCGAGGATTCTGAGCTTTCATATGGAGGCGCAAGCGATCAGCGAGTCACTGCGAGTCACTGAAGTTGTATCTGAAAGCACCACTTAAGAGCCGCAAGGGCCTTCCGTCACCGGGTTTGATTTCCTTTCGGGTTGTCGAGTTTGGACCGGGCTCGAGCATCCTCAAACACATCCTGGGAAGCCTCAACTGCTACACGCAATTCGCATCCATTATCTCGTTCGGCCTCTTTTCTTACATGTTACATGTGTTCCAAAACATGTTCAAACATTGGAAACACTGGCAGATATTGGAAACATTACGTCGCCACCGGACCCGAGGCGCCTGAGCGAGGGCTTTGCGAAGCGGAGGAACACCTCGACATGGCCTCTGGCTCCGTGGGGACCATCTCAAACGGGTCCCCGAGCTCTCAAAAGTCGAAGAAGCAGCCCATAGCCCATACATGCCCATTTATGTACGTGCCCGCTTACATGCCCGAACAAGGCTGCACAAACTGCACAAGCTGCGTGTGGCCTCGCGCCGCGGTGGTCGCGGCAGTGCCTCGCAACGGACCCGGGCCCGGGCCCAATAAAACAATCCCCTGACACAAGCTCATGAAAAGTTCCTTGGGCGTCGTGAAGATTGCCGAAAAACATGCACGTCACAAAACCCCACTCCCGACCTCGCGGGCGCGCGGCTCGGCGGACTTGGGCCGCGAGTCGCGCCGACTCCTCTCACGAAGGCCGCGTGGGGAAGGGGGGGGGGGGGCCAGCACCCCCCGAACTTCGTTTACTCTTCTTCAGCCCAAGAAAGGACACAGCCAGCAAAAAAATGGTGCATGGAAAAAAGAAGGGTAATACGGCTGTGTTGACCCATCTCTGAAATATTCGGAAATCTCGCTCTCTTCTCTCTCTCTCTCTCTCTCTCCCTTTGCTCTCCTCGAGGAAGCGGTGTCCGCTAGGAGCCGGGATTCGGGCGCCACCGGGGTCACGGCCGGCGCCTCAAAGAGGTCAAGCAAAGTCTCTGAAACTCTCGGGTCCCTATGGTCTCTGCTCCTTCCTCTGCTCTGCCGCTGTGCTCCCTCGTTGCTGCTGGGGGTGGGGGGAGAGGTAGACTAAATCTCCTATGGAAAACGAAATATGAAAAAACACAAACAGCTTTGAGAAAGGGAGAAAGTTGTCTCGTTTGAGCCCACCTTAATGACGCCGTCGATCCGAGGCGCCTGTCGCACGCAAACGGGCTCTTCAAAAAGGTCCATGGATGACAATTTCTCTTTCTCTTTCTGTCTCACGTGCTTTGCCCCGAAGGGGGCGCACGTCCGATGAGCCAGCTTGATTCTTTCTCTCTCTCTCTCTCTTTCTCTCTTTCTCTCTTTCTCTCTTTCTCTCTCTCTCTCTTTCTCTCTTTCTCTCTTT
>CAJNDS010001779.1:82407-120045 GCA_905221605.1 Symbiodinium natans
TCTCTCTCTCTCTCTCTCTCTCTCTCTCTCTCTCTCTCTCTCTCTCTCTCTCTCTCTCTGTGCGAAGGGCCTGCGAGGACCAAGTCGACAATGCGCTGCATGGACCCTGGAACGACTCAGCTGGTGATTCAACGTATAAAAAAAACATACATGACGAAGCTGATCTGCTAACAACAATTGCTACAACGCCACAACGCAGCTCATTGAAGGACGTCAAACGGCCACACTGCAAGCCGGTGCAAATTGTGAACTTGGCCCCCACCCCACACCGGGAGAGTCTCAGCCGCGCATCCTTCACGGCAGCACGTGATGAATAGAAGAAGGAATCATATGACGCTTCTGGATCAACGTGGGCTGCATGAATTTTGCAAGCTCGCGACAGACAATCATGCTTCCCCATTTCAAAACGTGGGGCCCCGCTACCCTTCGCGCCTGCTTCAGCAGTTGGTGTATCTGCTGATTCTGTTTCACTGCATGCTGCAAACGAGCATGGAGTGCCCACTGCTCTGTTTGCTGTAGCTGCTGCAGCTGCTGCAGCTGTTGCAGCTGCTGCAGCTGCTGCAGCTGCTGCATCTGCTGCATCTGCTGCATTTGTTGCATCTGCTGCATCTGCTGCATCTGCTGCATTCTCCATCAAGGGATTCACCTGACAGAACATCCAAAGCAATGCTTAACCCGCTGTCTGCTGGGTCCCGGGCCTCCACCGCTCGGCTCTCGGCACCCCATGAGCCCTGTATACTAATGCTGATGATTGCAGCTGTTTACATTACTTGCTTTTTGATGCTCGTCGAACGTTGCCTATCTGCAACCGCATCTTACCTTCGGAGGGAGCTCCAGTGTCAGAGATCATCTGCTTGCTGCTTGCTGCACTGCTCTCCCTTCTACACAGATCCCCCTGTTGGAGTGAACGCCCGATAGACCCGGAACGCATCAGGTCACTGTAAAGAAACACCATGGCCGGCGCGCATGTATTCAAATTTTGTCAATTTCAATCGTTGTCAAGAGGTTCAAAACGGGAAGGCCTGCAAAGGATGATTAGAAACTCCGAACCTAGCTGGGGCATCCAACAACTGGACGAGTCTCAGCTTCTCTTTGAGGTTTTTCGGTCCGTCCTGCCCCCCCCCCCCCCTCCCCGTGCTGAGCGGGAGGCTGCCAAGAAAGTTCCTCTGCCTAGCGGCTGAGCGACGTGAAACATCATTCATCTGCCGGTGTGTAGCAAGTCTTGCAGCAGCGAGCAATTTTCCAAGCAAGGGCATTGCAATTCACAATTCACTCGCGACTTGTGGCCTAAGTGCCGGGGCATGCGCATGAAGGGCTAGAACTGCGTGGCCTACCGAGTCCGACATCCCCAACTGGTCTGGGAGCTTGTTTCTCACGTTTCTGGATGAGCTCTGCGGACATCATCTGGAAGGCTTTTTCCACATGTGTGGCATCCTTGGCCGAAGTTTCTATGAAAGGAATGCCAAGTCCTTCCGCCTTCTGGCGTGCCTCCTCTGTGGAAACCTGCCTGGCGCGTGGCGCGGGGGAGAAACACGAGAAAACTAACACAACACGAGTTACGGGACCCCACTCCGACACTCCGAGAACGTGCGACTGCGGTAAGCCCGATCCCTGGCCTTTCTGCCGTAAGATCACATTTATTGCCCAGGAGGATCTTCGAAGTGCTTGCGTTCACGTACCTGTTGACCTCATTCAGCCAATCCTCCACATGGGCGAAAGATTCCCGGTCACAGATGTCGTAGACCAAGATTATCCCATCAGCACCCCGATAGTATGCACTGGTAATTGTTCGGAACCGTTCTTGCCCAGCTGTGTCCCAAATCTGAAGCTTGACAGTCTTCTGCTCCACCGGTATTGTCTTGAAGCGAAAGTCTACGCCAATGGTGGTTATGTAGCTGTCGGTGAATGCATCGTCGGCAAACCGCAGCAGCAAGCAGGACTTGCCCGTGCCAGAATCACCAATTAGAACAAGCTTGAACAAATGGTCATAGTCCCGCTTCATAGCTCACAAGGCGCGTCAGCGGACTCAGCGGAGTGTGCATTTTTCCACCTCTGAGCCGAGAGAGCCGAAAGGAAAACAACATAAAGTCAATGAGGTCAGCTTGATTTTGTCACCATTACCATCCAGATGGACACAGCTCGCTGAGACGCTGGGACACGCGCCCGCAGCCAGGCCGCTCGCTGCATGACAACAGCTTACACATCCATGTTTGTAAATAGCCCTTTGTGAAGTCTCTGGGTCTGCGGGGGTATCCATGAAATGTCCGGGCTCAGAAGACAAGTGACAAGGTACTGTGCAAGTAGAGAAAGAAAGACAGAAAGAAAGAGAGAAGGAGAGAGAGAGAGAGACAGAGAGCCTAGTAAGTCTATAGCCCTCTCCTTTTCCGTTCCCCTAGTGGGCCCCTCCACTTCTGGAGCAAATGAAGCATGTCTTAGCACTCAACATCCAGTTGCAAGGACGCCGTCCGTGTCGGCGCATGACGCTGAGGTCTTGTACTATGCCACTACGTCACCCACGCACTTCTTCGCGTCTGCCGTCAGCAGGAGCGCCGTGGCATTGCCACTGGCGTGCTTGGGTCTTGTTAGTTCGGATGCACAACACACCCTCACGCAGCCCACGCGGTCAGCCGCGTGGGCTAACGTGAGAACTAACATGCCAAAGAGTGAGTATTACTCAGCATAACTTGGCATTAGGCTTTGCCTAGGGCCTAGGCAGCCTGCACATTGGGCCTTGCTTCAAACGTCGCCTGCGCGGCCGGGGATGGCTTGCTTCGTCTTTGGCGGCACTCTGGCCCGTCTTGCCCGTCTTGCCCGTCTTGCCTGCCTTGCCGCTGGCAACCCGCTTCGTTTCTTCAGGAGGCAGGTCCCCAATAAGCACCCACTCCTGGCCGACTTGAACACACGCGCACACACACACAAAGGACGGCATGCCACGGGAATGCTTGCAAAAGGACCACGTGGTTCTCTGAAAGAAATGTGTCAATAAACACACACTTGTGTGCGGCCGGGCATCGAACTCAGGATCCTCTTTCCCGGCGAGGTACCAGCGGGCTTTCCTGGACGTTACCCGGAGTTCCTCAGGGTCCAAGCAGAACTTGTGGCCTGTACCCCAGAAAAGGAGGCAGCTGTCATATTCGTATCGCACAGAGAAAGTCTTCTCCTTGGAGTTCTGACATCTGATACAGTGGCCGGGAACCACGTCATCTGAAGGCTCCCCGAAATGCATCGTGTAAGTCTCACCCTTTGGCCCTCTCCAACTGCCCTCAAGCAAACCTGAGACATCGCGCCAGTGCTCCGCAAGACTGGGCCACTGCCACGCTGACTCATCCTTTCCTTTGTTTCTACCGTTTCTGTCATTCCTGTCATTTCTCCTCGCGGTCTTCTTCAAGGAGGTGTCCTCACCGGAGTTCTTCTCATTGCTCTTCCTCGTGCCCTTCATGGCGGTGACGGTCGTGGTGGTCGTGGTCGGGATGCTGGGGATGCTCAGCTGCACACTGCTTGAGGTGCTCGAGGTGCTTGAGGTGCTTGAGGTGCTTGCAGTGGCATCTGCGTCTGCATCTCGGCCATCCAGGCTGTCAGCTTGCTGCTCTTTCTGCTCTTTCTGCTCTTTGGCAGAGCACACATAGGATTGGATCGCAGACCCCTGCAGGTCCTGGGGAACGCTCACTAGTTCTTCGAGTGTGCCTGAAGCATCATCAAGAAGAACCTGCTTGTGCGCGGCTTCTTCCAAGGCCATGTCCTCGGAAATGCTGGGCTTGGAGCTTGAGGGATCGAGGCTTACGAAAACTTGCGGTCTGGACGGAAACAGATCAGTCAACAACACTGAAGACCTGTACCATCATCTGAGAGAAGAAGACGTTTTATCAGCAGCAGAGCTGGAAGAGGCTGGGCACGCTTCTGCAGGAAGGGTTTTCGCGCTTCCGCGGAAGAAGTTTTTTTGCCACCTCCCGCATCCTCCCGCCACGAATGCTTCGGCCAGTTCCTGCTTCTTCCCGGCTTGCGACTCTTGAGCCGGACTCCTGCGAGAATGGGCCCCCGAATCATCAAAGAATCGGCCCCGCCTCCGCAAAGATTCAGACGCTAACTCCACGTCTTGCTAAGGTCCAGTTGCTGCCATCTCTGGCTTCAAAGCAGATTCTGAAAACAGAACAGTTGGGAAAAGAGCAGAGAAGACACGGAGAAAGAGAGAGAGACGGGGCACTCTAAGCACACATCATCACACATCCACCCACGCTTCCCAGCCAACAAAACCAAAGGAGGCTTCTGTAGAACAGCATAGAAGAGTGTAGAACTCTCTGCTATGGCCAAGAGTCCACGGAGCCATCACGGGGAGTGACGGCCCTCATCCAGTCCCAAACCTCTTCGCAAACATCGCTGACCACTCCGGAATCACTGATGGAGGCGAACAAGCCCGCGGTGGAGGAGTTGTACTTCTTAAAAAGCTCACTGTCTCCCGCAAAGAGCAAATCTACTTTGACGCCCGCTTTCTTGGGCCAAAGCTTGGCAGCCGCCCTCTGAAGCACGTAGAGCCTGCGGTTGTCTGTGGTAAACCAATGAGGCCTTTCATCGGGTATGGCTCGTAAGCCCGGTAACCCCGGTGCTCCCATCGTTCCGGGAGCCCATCGAAGCACTTCGATGTTCGGAAAGGGCGCTTTCAGAATCACGTCATAGGGCTCCACGCCTTTCCCTTCCTCCACCATGTCGAGCACCTCTTGTTTCGGAAACAAGAGACAAAGCCTTCTCTCCACCCTCCTTGCTCTCTCTCTCTGCTCTCTCTGCTCTCTCTCTGTTCTCTCTCATAAAGAGCACAGAAAGAGAGAGATTCTCAAGCTGGCTGGCGCACGCACTGTGGGAAGAGCAAGCCCCCCGAAAGGGCGCCGCGCCTTGTCCAAGGCCTGGCCGTTCGCGAAGCGGCTCCGGAGCACCTCCGAGGAGAAGCGCACCGCCAGCGGAGAGAGGAACTTCTCCTCGTAGACCGGCATCGTGAGGCCCCTGCCTCTCTCTTTCAAAAGAGGAGGTGATGAGAGAGATGAGAGAGTGTTCTTCTGAATGAGCCTTCTCTTTTGCAGTGCTTTTGCAGTTTCTGCTCCTACCACCACGTGTGTTCTTTTGGCTACTGCTTCTCAAGGCTGCATCCTTGTCATATTGCGGGTTCTTCTAGTTAAATGTGCTCTGGAATCTGCACGAGCCTTAGAAACCGTTAGGCTGGAGCCGCCAAATTTCGCGCCGGTTGCATGCAAAGGAACGGCCGCAGCATGCAGACGAGCTCACTGGATGCCGCATGAGCCAACACCATGGCCAATGCGATCTCTCCATCTCTCCTGCTCCATCTCTCCATCTCTCCTGCTGCACGGGACATGAATTTTGGCCCGGGCCAGCGGCAACGTTGCTACCTCCTTGGCAATGAGAAGACTAGGTATCGGTTTGCTTGCAATGGACCGAAGCGAAGCCTCACAGTTCCTACATGCACGTGGGAGGGTTGAAAACTTTTTACGATGCACTTGTATGTATTAGATGTACATGTATGTATATCTACATCTATATACAGAGGAACATTTTATCAATACTTGCTACGTATTCACCTTCACTTGTCTTTCTTTTTCTTTCTTTCTAAGAAAGAAAGAAAAAGTATTTATGCATTTACTTATTTATGTATTTGTTTATGCGAACCATTTACTCTGCAGCGAACTCCTGAAATGAAGGCTGCCACCGTACCAGCCAAGATCCAGCTCACAAAAACGTGGGACAAATGGCACCCTGACATATCCTGACATTGGCACTTGCTATTTTAGAAGCAACGGCATTAAAAGCTGTGGGGCTTCCTGCGGCTGTGCGCGCTCAGGGCTGCATAATTGGGGTTGTGGAGGGTCTCTCACAGTGGCTCGCTTTGCCAGCTAAGCTTCAAACAAGGAGAAATCCCTCTTCGAGCACTGCCAGCACTAATGAAGCGCTAATGCAGTAATGCACCCTCGCCCTTTACTGTAGGCTTTGGAACCATAGGCCTCCTCCATTCCCCCAACTACGCAGGATGCAAATCAGGAACCAATTCCATCATGGAACCGCGATGTCCTGTAAGCACAAGGCCCCCCGAGCGCATCTCAATTTAGAACACAAGGAGTGAAGGGGGATGTGCCGCTTCGCGACACGTCTCCGGACACAACAGCAGCTGCCGACTGTAGGAGGTACTGTGCTCCGATACTCTCACGATACTGTCATTGATGAGGGTCTACAATTGGCTACTTGTTGAGCAAGTGAACGCAAGTGAACGGAGTCTAGGACTGCTCTGCCTGTGTCTGCTGACCGTGTAGCGCAGCGCTCTCTTCTAAACTCTCTCTCGTCGTCTTACTTTACCGAGCCGGAAGCTGCCGGCAAGTCTTCTAAACAAGAAGAACCAAGGGTCTTGTGCACACCATGAGAGCACCTTAAGAACCATACTTGCGCAAGCTCGCCATCGGGATACAACTGAGAGTATTCTGGTTCACGTGTGGGCACAAGGCTGATCAGAGCTTTAGCTCCGAAAAAGGCTGAGGAAGGCGAATTTAGTCCACTTAGTCAATGTCACTTTTGGGACACCCTTCTGACAATAGAAGGTCTTTCAGATTGCGAGCCCGCGACCCAAATGCGCTGGGCCCGGAACTAGTCTCGCAGCTTGTCCATGAGCGGTCCATCAAGTTTCAGGTCTTCCTCGTCAATCTCGATGTCGAGATCGCCGTCATATTGAACCTGCAGAAGTCTTCAATGGTCTATGTTGAGTCTACATATATATATATATATGTCTCTAGGGAAGCTTGAGCTTCTCTCCCTCTCAAATCTCCGTTGCAACATCATCGCACCATCACATTGATGACATCGTACACGACCTTCACTTGGGCAACGAGCTCCTGGTGCAAACATCGTGTGCTTTTGTGACGGTCTGGGTTGCAGTTATCAGAGCTCGTTGGGGTTGAGATTTCGACAAATCGTTCCAGAGCTTGAAATGTTTAGTTACGGGACATGCGCCAGCAATTCATAGGGCATTCGGGAGCTCATCCTTCATCTGTCGATGCATGCCATCAACCGGCCTGCGGTCTCAACTTGAGAAGGCGCCGGTCGTTTTACAAATGCAGCGGGGGTAGCTGGAAGATTGGTAGTGGTTGCTCCAACCCCTCCCCCCCCCCCCACCCCCTCTCGCACACCGTTCACGAATTGAGTTAGAGCAGAACACAAGGGGGGAACTGCAGAGCTGCGACGTGGCCCCGGTACCCCCAACCCCAAGCCTTCTCCGAAAGCCCCGCTCACACTACGCCTCTGTCAAGGGGTTACCAGCAAGCACCCAAGACATGCCTACACTGGCCAAGACAACAGAAAAATCTGTCGCTGGGGCTGTCCTGGAAAAAAAACAAACTCCCAAAAGAATTGGGATTCTCCTCAATCTCAGGGTCGTCGAAGAGCTTCAAAGTCTTGGTTCTGCACTTCTTTTGTGGAGTGGGCCGCTGCCTCACACGAACACAACCCCCGAAGCTCCTCCCCAGCCCAGCAAAATGCCACACAGAACTGCGCGACCTCACGTTAAGGCCGCGGCAAGACGACGCGGCGAACTGCATCTCGCTCGAAAACGGAGTCCTGGCAGCTTGACTGCATGCCGCCGTCCAAAAAGTTCGAGAAACACGCCCAAAAATCAAGAAACAAGCAAACAAGCCAGAAGTGCCCCAACGCTAATCACGTTCTTCCAGCTTTGGTGCTGGTAGCGAGAGTAGAAATCCTTGATCTCTTGCGCAAAGGCCACCTCCACCGGGTGGCTCAATCAGGGCTCAGTTGATAGCACGCTCTCTTGGACACTAACTTCAACCCGGAGGCAAAGCAAAGCGCAACGGGAAAAGCACCGCCCCAACAAAGTATGCTGAGCGCCACATCACCGGACTCCCACACACTCACCGACAAAATCTGCTGAAGCTTAAAATCATCGAACGCCACAAATGACTTCACCAAGGTTGACAAACCTCAACGATCCTCAACGCGACTTGTGCCTGCAGCTCATTGCAAAAGATGCCCTCTAGTTGTCTTGCAAAACTTCTCCATCTAAGATCAACACACTCCGCCCATCTCCGACTGAATCAGAGAGCCTCCTTCCACTTCTGCGGGGACGTCTCTTCGACTCGCTGAGCTGCAATCTTTGCATTGATGTTCCCCAAGCGATTCCTGGAAGCCACAGGGGAATGCGAAGAGCCTATCTGGACATCCATTGGAGGCCATTGGAGGTCACATGTTCCCAGGGCCCCCACTGGCCGTTGGCAGCATACATGCCAGGCATCGCAAGCCGGCTTAGAGGCGATGAGCCCCTGCGGATAGAGGACGCACAGGGAGTCTCTGTGTGTGTGTGTAGTATGCGTGGACTCAACTCGAGACCCCCTCCGCCTGCTGGGGCTGCGGGCGATGTCGACACCTTGCAGACAGGTCGCGTAGAGCCTTCCAGAAAATTCGCGGAACCGTCCGGCCTTGCTGCTCGAAAATGGACCGCGCGTAGATGACCGGAAGCGTGCTCACCAACGGCAGAAGCGAGGGCAAGAAGTTGCGGCAGGAGGTTTCGACCCACGGACTCAGCATCAAAGTCACAGAATCCAGCAACGACGACAACAACATTAGCACTAGCATTGCTATTAGCGTTAGCATCAGGGCATTAGCATCAGCATTAGCATGAAGCCAAACATTCAAACTGACTCTAATCAGCCCTCGATATCGAGCTCGGGACTCCATGGCGTTTGTCACAATCACGACCTTGGATCATCGCGCTTCTCTCCGCGACATTCCGAAAGCAAAACCGAACTTAAGCTCCCCAGTCAAGCGGAGGAAGCAGCACTCCTACTTATGTGGGCACGTGGCAGTACCCAACTTCATGGCCATTTTGAGCAGCACCTCCACTGCTGCCTCGGCATCGCCAAAAAAAAGATTTCCCATGCCCCTAGAACCGGAATCCGCACGGGCCTGCCTGCAACTCGCGAAGTGGTTTCTGGTATTTCTCCACGTTCGGAGCTGGCTTGAAGAAGCTCAGAACCTGACAAACCGAAGCAAGAAGCGCGTTGCCGCGTTGCCTACCCCACCCCCGAACCGCGGGCTCGGATGATTGAGTTCCGGGATCGTGGGGATGAGGCGGGTTTGGGCATGGATTTTGTATTGCCTTGGGGGCCGCGGCCATTTGTCTTTTGGGTTGGCCCTTGTTTGCTTGATTGCTTGTTTGCTTGATTCTGTTGGCATTTTGGCTTCGAGAGAGAAAACACGGGACGCAACGCAAAGTGGCAGACATAATCATGCATGGCGCAGCGCGAAAATGAACACTGGAAGCGCGAAAGCACGAAAGCACGAAAGATGCGAAAAGCATCGAAAAGCATCAATTCTGGGGCAGGCTGAGGCGCCCCATGGCTTTGTTGTTGGTTCGGGTTCGACCGAAGCCCGACGCTGGGCTGAGTTCTGCCTCTTTCCCCAAAGCTAGAAATGCGTTTTACGTGCTTTGCAAGGCTTGCATGCATACATACATGCATTTCCACATACATTGCCAACTCCCACTTCCGAGGCGCAGGAGGGTCTGGCTCAAATCCGAGCCACATTCTACAGATCCCAAACCCCGTAACATCCCGGCGCCATTCGTGCAGCCCATCTTTGCTGCTCCCACCACACGACTAACTCTGAAGGAGCAAGGGCGAGGGCATCATTTCTTGTCGTACTTGAATCGAGGCTGTCAGTTTTTGGGCCGTGGTCGTATATTTCGTAAAAGGTATTCAACACAGAGTTAGTCTCTCGGACATGCGGTTCTGAGCCTTTTCATACATATAAGACGGAGGCTATATTTTCAGACACCCCATAAAAACCACTGTTCTGGGCCTGATGTCCAAATTTCATACTGGATGTAAATTGGGTTAACCAAACTCTCAAACAAATCAGAGACACAAGGAATATGTGCAAAGATGGCGCCCTGCCAGAGGTGGTAGAAGAGCTTTGAAAAGCAATGAATTTGGCTGATTAGTCCACTGGACACACCAACGCCAAAACAACAGGGACTCCTGCTGATTTAAATAACCTCAAAAAAACAGCGTAAAGCAAAAGCCTCAAAACACGGCCTTCTGGACAGAATCTCTTTGGATTGTGCTTGTTCAATGTTCGGATTTGCGCTAGCAAACGCAGTCATGAGCCATGAGCCGGTAAGTTTCCGGATTCCACGGCCTTGCTCTGCATTTCTGTGTCTCCACTTTCATATAGCGCTCCTCTCTCCACTGAGCTCTGATTTGGTTTTCAAAAAAAGCCAAACAAACGCAGTGTAAACACCAAAGCTGTCATTCCCAAACAGAGTGTCAACATTAACGGGTTCCAGACGTCTGGACGTCTGGGGTCAAAGGCTCTTCGTTTGAAGCTTGGGCCCCGTGAGGGGTCAAAGGCTCTTGCTCTTGAGGCTGGGCCCCTTGAAGCGTCAAAAGCCTCTCTTGAATTGAAGGGTGGGCCCCCTCGAAGGGAAGTGAAAAGGCTGTTGCTCTTAAAAGGCAGAGCTTCGCGGCTGCAAAGGCTCTGTTTGCCAAGGACGTTGGACGTCTGAGTTCACAAACAGTGCACCTCTCATCGCTTTTGGAAGTCTGCGTTCGCATGGTTTCTTACTGTTCGGGGTCTATGCTGATCACTACTTGGATTTGTAAAGTATTCTCGTTATCCAAACGGAATTGCGGGTGTGGCATTTCTGCTTCCCATTTGTACATGCTCAACTTTGGCGCCTGGCGACATAGATTCCCACATTCGGAGTTCTCATAAGAATTAAGCCATATCCTGAAATCCAAACAGCGGAGAAGGCTGCTTCATCTGGATTGTGGTTTTTCCATGGTCGTGCCAGCTGAGCAAGCTGGCTCGGGTCACAAGGTGTGTTTGGGCTAAGTAAGGAAACCGCGCTCCCATCTCGTTCTACTTGACTTTGATCCAACCCGAAGGGGTTGGAAGCAAAGAAAAGTACGGAAGATAAAAGCTGACAGAGCTGCGGTGATGCCTTCTTGTTTGCGCGGATCCAGCTGGAAGGGCAAAGCCTCAGTGCATGTCTTGGCCATCCGCAGCAACGCGTCACACAAGGCGTTATCGTATGGTGTGTCCAGGCCTAACATTCTCTACCTACAGTGTCCCTGACCCATGAGAGAGAGGTGCTCCAACGCCGAAGCGCACCAGAGTCTCTGAGCCGCTGTCGTGTCATCCCAATCAAAGATGATAATGGTCTGCTCCTGGGCACATTGGTCAACACAGGTGGCAAGCGAGCGCAGGCAAGCGCTTCTTCTCCGAACAATAACCCCCCTTGAGGAAGCAGCGGGTCGGAAGTACTCGGCCTGGCTCCCCGTGCTAATCATCGACCTCATACTTCAATGATCTTCAATGGGATCTCTCACAATGTCCTTACAGAGTTCCGTGTCCAAGGCCTTTGTAGTCTTGAGATGCCTCGGGCAGACCGGGGTCTGGGCTCGATTGTCTTGCGGATGCTCGGCTTCTGCTTCACGGCCACGCCCTTGCCAGGGTTTTGAATGGCACGCCTGCGCCAGAGAGGGCGGGAAGGTCGCTGCGTTTATGAGCAAAACCAAAACTGAACACGTGTCGATAACTCGACTACGAACTGAGAATACAATGAGGAAGGAAACGCCTCGAGACCATCGCCATGGCGAGTAGGACAGGGGTTTCTTGTTGGGGATGCAGTCTACTTCCTGGTGCCTCGAGCTGACAGCAACTCACTTCGACTGAGCTACATGCACGCTCGCGGGGCCAACTGTCTCGCATGCACTCTCTCGGCAACGCTGCCGCAGCAGCACCCTTTGTTTTCTCTCGCTGGCGCGCGGTTCTAGGAAGCGGGAAGCCGTCTATCAAAGTCAATCGTCGTCGTCCAAAGCCTGCAAAGATAAGGGCAAAAGGCGGCTCCCAAAGCGACAACGGCCCAACCCAACACAGGGGGAAAAAAGAATACAAGATACTTCAAAAAGAACATGTCTGCGAAAGGACATCAACAAGAGACAAAGGACGCGCCTCGAGCCACGCCTTGCGCTCTTTGTTCAAGCGCTCCCAGCGCTGCAGCGCCATCCGGTCCCGGGCCTCTCAGCTTCCAAAGCAGAGAGGAGACACAGGAGACAACCAATTTCGAGGCTGCAAAGAAGGGAGGGATGACCAGGGATGACCAGGGATGGTCTCCGAATCCACATGCCCAACATCTAGGGATGTCGGAATGACCGGGGGGGGCCTCCTGAAGCTCCTGCTCCTCTTCCGAGTCGAGGGCCTGGAGGCGGCAAAGAGCGGCAACAAAAACACCACAAACACTGCAAAAGGCACAAAAACCAAAAAAAAAAAAACGCAACCGCAACTCACCATCCTGACCTCCGCCGCAGCTTTGTCTTGCCAAGCCTGGAACAATACGTCTGGAGGCAAAAAAACAAACTGCAGCCCCTGCCTACTCCGACTCCACCGACTCCACCGACTCCCCTTCTGTCTTGAGGCCCTATGGGGCCCTCCCCACCCCCTTTAGGCCCATACGAGGCCCGGCTTCAGGCCCCTCGGCGAGATCTGCTGAGGTTTTGACCTCACGGTTTCCTTGAGCATAAGGAGGCCTGGACCGCTAAATCGCACTTTGCGCCTGGGATTAGCGTGGCCCTTTGCATGATGGCATAGCTCCCGAGGGACCCGAGGGACCGAGCGAGTTGCGCGTGCCTCTCTTCCGATATCTCTTCGACAGCCTAAGGGTCCCCTAGGGAGCTCTTCGCAGCACCCCCACCCCCTCGTTCCGTTTCTGCGCGCACTTGTCTATCCTTGCTGTGTCCTTTGCTTTCTTCGCGGTGCAACTGAATTCTCTCATTGTTTCTGTGCTGGGTGATCCCTCCCCTCTGCACATTAATCATTAATCGCAATTTTGAGCGTGTGCCTGCCCGATTCGGTCTCACTTCCAATCTTTACGAGAGAAGAAGGTCGCCACCTCTACTGCTGAACATACGTTCCTATCCCCTCATCGCGCATATGGTCCAGTGAGTTTAGTGTTCGTAGGGTTCGGAACCCAAGTACGTAGAACCTCCAATGTGCAACGAGGCTGCGTTCCTCAGCGGAGAAGACTTGACAGACCGACATGTTGTTGAGTTCTCGATGCATTGCTGTGTTCCGAGCTTCAGAGACATAGCGATGTCCTTTAGCTCCATCATCCAATGAAGCACGACACGTTTCGTCCCTTCCGGCCGGTGGCCGAGCGGAGCCTTCTCCAGCTTCGCGTGGCTGTTGTAGTGCCGTGCATATTCCTCAGAGAGAGAAGCGTCTTTTTCTGTGTTTTTTTGGGAGCCGAACAAAGAGCAAACGAAGGCGAACGGTCGGGTGCCTCTCGAGGGTTTGGTGCCGGCGACGGGGTCCTCGCAGCGCGGGTCCGGGCCTTCAAAAAGACCCACACGTTCTCTCAACGGCGCGCGGTTTTGGTCACCCGCAGAGCTGATCCCCTAAGGTGGCTGCGCCGGGCCGGCCGCCTCGGGGCGAGTAGGCCAGCGGGGTCTCTTCCTGCACTCTCCACGTCGCAGCTGCTGCGTCAAGGGCAAATGTGGCGAAGAAGAGAAGAGGAAAAATGTGGAAAAAGCCTAGAACATCACGGCCCTCTCCTTCCGTCGCGGCCTCGGTGGCACCACATCCTTTGGCTCAGGCGGCACTTCAATGCGAGGAGACTGGCCTTGCCACACAAGGACAGAAAGTTGCCACAAATGGAACTGCACAAATCTGCACCATTCGCTCCCCGTCAGCTGGGCTAGTGTCCAGGCTCTTCGGGCAAGCCGACATCCTGACGCAGAGATTCCGTTGTTCAAGCAATTCGATGCTGCCAGGCAAGGCGCCTCGAACTGGCCGGTGCTTTTCTTCTCCAAGTACTCCTCAAAGCTCTTGTCGATATTTCTGTACATCTTCTTGGTCAGGCCCTGAACTCAGGGAACGTCAGCAGGGAGAGCGCCCACCCTTCTTCACGTCTTGAGAATATGCCTTCACAGCAGAATCCCACTTTGCACCAGGAGGGAGATGGTGCAGCAGCTCGGCGGCGTGCCCTTTTTTGGGGTCCTCACACAAAGTCAGACAGGACATCACAAGAACTCACCCCACGGAGTTCTGAAAGCACCACGGTCCACGCTCCACCGTGGCCTCCTGCTGCTGCTGATCTTGGTCGACGTACATGTACCTCTCCTCGTAGTCTTCGACCTTTCGCGCATGGAGAGCAGGTGTGCAAAGAGAAAGCACAGCAAGACTGGAGAAGAGGGGCATTGTTGCTAGCACGCGCGCAGCACACATGTTGTCGGCTTCCCACGTGCTTGAAGCGCTCCCAGTACTTCAGCTTGTCCCAATCCTCAACTCAAGAGAACCAGAGAAATTATCGTTTGAGTCACATCGGTTTCAGGAGCTCCCTCTCCTGCGTGTCGTTGGGTTTTCCCTCCGAGTAGCCGCCTCTGTCCTGCCCCAGGGTGCAGCAAAGGCAAGGGCCCAAGGGCCGACACATCGAGAATTTCGGGAATCTCTTGTCGCTTCTCGTGCAGTATTCTGCAGTCCTGGAACTTGTCCCAGAAGCCGGCAAACTGCTTCTTCTGCTTGTCTTTCTGAAGTCTTTCCAGAGTGTCCAAACCTCTCCAGGCCAGCAGGTTGAACCACCATAAAAAAGGCAGGCTACGGGCAAGGAATGGCAAAGAATTCCGAGAGACTGGCGCAGCGAGTGCTGCGAGATTTCGGCGATCAAACCGTGGTCATCACATGCCTCCAAGGCCTCGGGGCAAGATGGGCGTAAGATCCCCCGCACCCCCACCCCCACAGGTCTTCAACTGGAGTCTTCAACTGGAGTGGGGGACACGTGGAAGCCAAGGAACCTTGGCAAGGGCATCCTTTGCTTTGTCCAAGAAGTCCAGGTGACCATAGCACCTCGGGGCGCGCGTTGTGAAGGCCGTTCCTCCCTCCGTGACACTCCCCGTGTGCTCTCCCTGTGTGCTCTCCCTGTGTGCTCTCCCTGTGTGCTCTCCCCATGAGCTCCGTCTCTTGCTTTCTCTCTTGAGGTCGACACTGCGAAGCTCTAAACCATGCCTTCGAGCGGGTGATCCGCGGCAAGCCTGAGCCCCGCGAAGAGGGCCCCCCCACCCCGCACTGAACGTCTTTGCCTCTTTGCCTTTCAAGTCAGGGCCGCGGGCGGAATTCTACGAGGCTCACGCCCGAGTGCCCAGATTTTCGCTCTGACCTTGGCAAAGATTCACACCGCCATCACTGCGCACTTTCAGTGTGCGACGCAACATGTGCACGAAGTCCCCTGTTCGGCTCTCTCCGTGAGCTGCTGACTCCTTGATCTTGTGGCGAATGTGTGGGTCCGTGAAGAGCATCTCATCACGGTGGTTTCCCACCAAGCACTCCAGCGCTGCGTCCAGAGACTGCTGCCAATCCTTCAGCCTCAGGAGAGCAGCTCAAGTTGCTCAAGAAGAAAGTGCAATCACGAATCACTATACTGACTATACTCGGTAAGAAATGCCAACGTGCGACTTGTAGAAGCACGTGCTCTTGTTCAGGTGGAGCGTGCTTCTCATCACGACGATGTCGTTCCACTTCTTCTTGCCAACAACAATTGACTTGTCGTAGGCGACGGTCATCCTCGGAGAATAGAAACGACACGTTGCCTTCAGAGCACTGCGTGTGCTGTCACCTGGCGCTCTGCTCTAGGCTGCGGACAGCTGCTCCAATGCACCGTCCTCTCCAATTTTAGAGAAGCTTATAGCTTCAGGCTGTGCTTAAAGTGCTTCTTGTTGCAACATGCTGGTCGCATTCGCAAAAAAACAGAAAGAGAGGGAGAGGGAGAGGGAGAGGGAGTGAGTGAGAGTGAGAGAGAGAGTTCAGAGAGAGACTGCAAAGCGGCACTGGGGCTGGGGCATACTGAGCGAGTGCCTGGGTGTCTCAAGCGCAAGAAGGGGCTCTCCTTAAACCCCACAAGAATTCGGGACCTTTGCCGCCTTTGCCACTCGTGGCTCTCACTCGTGGCTCACTCGGGGCCTTCTCGAAGCGCTCCTTCGCAAAGGCCTCGTTGCCCGCTCCCTTCAGGTCCTCGGCCTCAAACAAAAGAAACAGCAACACGGAGAAGACGGGAGATGATTCACCGAATTCACCATATCACTCAAGGAGTCACTCACGGCACGGCCGGGCCCCCCAAATCCCATTGGAAAGCACCCGCGAGCTCTGTTGCTCTCTGTTGGGCTGCGAGCCCTCTTCAGAAAGCCGTAATCTTGAAAGAGATCTCCGTACTCATCGCGCCTGTGAAATTAGAGACAGGCATATGAGACTGAGATTCCAGGCTCTGGATGTTCCAGGGTCGCGGCTGAGGTGTGTCCGAGCCTCGGCAAGCCGACACTGACGTGACTGACGTGCCAAGAGTGCCAAGTTGTTGCAAACGGTGTTGCAAACGGTGTTGCAAACGGTGTTGCAAACGGTGTTTTCAGCCACCTCTAGCTTTGTTTCAACACGTCGCACATGGACATGCAGAGAGCGGGGGCAGACCCGTAGCAGAGCCCCATGCCGGCTTCACCAGCCATACAGCCGACAAAGCCGCTGCCTTACCGACTCGGTCGTCTCTTCAGCTGAATACTGTCTCTTAAACGAACTTCTTGATCTCCCAAAAGCTTCCACAAGAAAAGGTCTTCTCTTGTCTCCTGTGGTTTGGGACGCTACTACTTTCTCACGCCAAGCCTGCGCCCCCCCTCCCCCCACGCACTCTCTCCAGCTCTTGCTCGCTTGCACCCGCCTCCTCGCGGCTGCGGCACCGGGCGCGGACGCGCCGGACGTGCCGGGCGCGCCGGGCTCGCCGGGCGCTCCGGGCGCTCCGGGCGCTCTCGAGCGCTTCGAGGAGAGGACCCCCCCAACAAAAGAAAAAGCGGCGGCGGTTCCAAGTGTGCACGCGTCGTGTCATGGATACATCGGATACATGAAGCACAGTGCCTGGAACAAGGAACAAGGCATGGGGGGAACTTTCGGAACTATTTGTTGTTGGGGGGGGGGCTATGCGACATGGGTGTCAGCAAGAGTGTTGCACAATGGGTGCAGCAATTCACTGAGGGGGGGGGCACTTTTTTCCTGCTCGGCTTGCTGTGCTCCAAGGCCTTGGAGTCCTTGGAGTCCTTGGAGTCCTCGGACGGCTCGGAAAGAAACCAAGGCAAAGAAGGAATGCAGAAAGACTCTGGCAAGAAGCCCATGGTGCTTGCGAGGGACTTGGTGAACCCCCCCCCAAAAAAAAAGAATCCCCCACGCCCTCAGCCGTGGCCGCGGCAGTTTTTTTGCACTTCTAGCGCCCACGCATCCCCGTGGACTCAACTCCAACAGATTCAATGCAATTTGAAAGGGGGCTCTATATCTCTTATATCTCTCTGGTTCTCACTGTTTAGCTGCTAGCTGCAGGAAGCGACCAGGTTTTCCTTCTCGTTGGTCATCGCTTTGGCTTGGTTCGGAGAGGTGATCTAGCGATCTTGTGCCACGCAGGCACGTGTGACAAGCCTCTCCGATTGGCTGAGGCGGACGCGCGCGGCATTTGCAAAGCAATTGCGAGGCGTTGACGGAGCCATCTGGCGTCAAAAGCCGAGTTCAGCACTGCTTCGCTCCGCCTCCAAGGCATGCACCATCACCTGCAAGGACGAAGTCAACAACAGCCCAAGAAATACAAGAGTGGTGAGTAGTCGGTAGTATCTCAGAAAGTCAACGCATTGCTCTATGGGCGTGCCGTGACCACTTCTTGTAGTTCCGGACGGGCAGCATATTCCAAGGGCGTCCTGACATACTCGGACGAGCTACAGGATGTTACAGGAATGCTTCGACATGCTTCGGGGGGCCTTCCCGTGTCATCTCGGAGCAGTGGATCGGCCCTCAACCTGTTGCGTCACGCCAAATGGCCAAATGGCAAACAGAAAACGAGAAATGTCAGGGGAGAAGCCTAAGGAGGTGCTCGCAGATGCTTTTCCGGTTCGCCATCTCCTGCGCCTCCGCCACCCTCGCATTCGCAAGTCATGTCAGCCATCGCCCCCCCCCCCCCCCCCCAATTTGATACCCAACCGGCACTAGGCGCCCCTCCAGTGGAGCCACGTGTAGTTCCCAGCCTTGCACAAACGTGCTGAAGCTCTGCTCTGCCATGCCAGTGGTCCCAGTGGTCCCAGTGGTGATAGGGCTTTGGGAGCCGGGCCCATTCCACGGCTCCCCAGCCAGTTGCATCAATGAATCCTCCGAGGTACTCCTCCAAAAGGGCTCTGACTGTCACCGCCCCCTGAATTCTATTGTGATGCACAGGGCCTCCGAGATTGCATCCAATGGCTCTGCGCCACGGCTGGCCTGATGCAACATAGCAATGACCAAGCAAACTAGGCGGTGGGAGCAGGCATTGCCCGTGCCTCGGCGTGCCACGGCTTTGCCTCTGAGGACGCCTCTCTGCATGCGCCACAGTCTCAGCCGAACCCAGAGCGATCCCAACTCCATCTGCCTCTGTCTGATCAATGTCAAGCTCTGGCTTGACAAGTGGACTTCCACGATCCCTTTCGAAGGGCTGCAAGGGTTGCAATGGTTGCAAGGGAGTGACAAGGTGTGACAGCTGAATGCGTGCAGACCAGGCATCAGAAGTAGGTCATGAGTAATGGCAGATTACGGGTCCATGAAAATGTTTGCCACTGTCTGTTTCGTTTTGCCTAAACCCTGGGGCGGCGGCCGCGGCTGCGGATCGGCCGGCAGCACCTGCTTTCGGAGGCCGCGCGCCTGCCCGGCAAGGAAGACGAGAAAGATTCAGTTCGCGTGGTTCGCGTGTCGAGTCAACTTACCCGGCTGCCCGCTACCCTCGTCATCCCTCGTCCTTGCAAGGCCCGCAGGCTGCCTCCGTCACTTGGGCGTGCTCTGCTTCTTTGGCAGCCTCCGCCCTCACCAGTTCCGCTTGCGCCGCTGCTGCCGCCTCCAGCTCGAGTCGAGCGAGTCTAGCCGCGTGCAGTTCCTCCTGAAGCTCTGAGGCACGTCTTTGGTGCCAATTCCTGTCGTCGCAAAGCTCTGAGATCTTCTCCTGGTACTGCGAAAACTCTTGGACGCCTTGCTCCTCCCGCAGCTCCTGCAGCTCCTCTCTGGACCGCGAAGAAGCAGCCGAAGCCTCCAACTTTGCAAGTCGAGCACCCAGTTCTTCGCATTCTGCCTCGAAACCCCCACACTCCAACTGCAGACGGCTTCGGTGTTCTGCGATGCCCTGCTTCGATGTCAAGGCCTCCTGCCTGCAACGGGACCCGAGAAACAGATTCACAAACGTTCTTCTCCGAAATTCCTGAGCAAAACTAGCTGCGCTACAATGTTACAAGCTGTGTTGCTTCAAGTGTTGCAAGCCGCGGCGCAGGTCCCGCTGGAGGTTCTCGCGGAGCTCCTCACGCTGCGCTTCGAGCAGCTTCAGGCGCCGGGCGCAGCCGTCCCGGGCGGCCTCCGACACGGCGTAGCGCCGCTCCAGGCTGTGGAGGGCCTCGACCACTTGATGGACCTCCTCCGATTGCTTCGGCTTCGCAGGAGAAATCTTCGGCCTCAGAGTCTCAGAGGACTCGCACGTATCCACAATGCCAGGAGCTTAGCAGGAGCACAGCAGACATCATGGCACGTCTCATTGCACGTTTGTGTGCCCGACAAGCTGAGCATGCACTCCGCGAGTTGAATCTCGAGATCCTCGCTCCTGGCTTCAAGGGTCCTGCCAAAACAAGGGAGTCTTGGGGGGCGGAGGGGGGGCATCCCAATTGTTTCCCCAATGCTCACCACACCAAAAGGCCCGAGTCCTGTTCTCCTCAAGACGCTGCTCGCTCTTGAGTAGCGCATCCGCCAGCTGCTGCTGCTGTTCCAAGCTTTGTATGCGCAGCTGCTCCAGCTGGCCAAACAGGTCGTACTGGGTTACCTTCGACCTGTCCATCTTCGCCTGCAGCTCGATGCACCTTTCGGTCAATATCTGAGTCTGGAGGCTGAGTTGCGCCTCTGCCTGGCGCGCACAGGCATTCATCAAGAACATGAGTGAAGTGCGGAAGGGTTGGATAGTCTCACATCCAAAGATTCCACAACTTGGGTCGGGTTCATCAGCCCTGGCATGCTCCGCAACGCAACACTTTTCGGAAGACCTTGGCATGCTAAGGCTTGGGACCAATTTTGTACCTGCCTGAAAGAACTGCGACGAGTGCTGCAAGAGACGAACAAAGTCGCAGTGAGGCTAGAGACAATGAGATTGGCAACGAAGCTGGGCTCGTTTCTTTTGCTGGAATATGCAAAAGAATACAGTGTTGGGCAGCTGCAGCCTTCCTGTGCTTCTGTCTTGAATTCAACCGACATCTCGATCCATTTTGGATTTGGCTTCCAAAGCATGTCGGCTTCCATCCCGGAAGGTGCCAAGTGCTGGTCTTCCACGCGCCGCAGCAACCCCGCAGTAACCCGCGAGAAGGCAGACGTATGGACACGTCAAACGTGGCTGACCCCGCACCTTGGCCGTCTCCATGGCGTGATCTTCCAGATGGGAACACTGACCTTTCACCACGCCGCGTCGACACAACTGCAACCTTCCGAACATACCAGTCATACAAGGCCCGAGCCAAAGGCAGCGCCTGCCTCTTCTTCCCATTCACGGCACCTCCACACCACAGTCGCGGACATTCGCAAGCATCGCGAGCGTTCGCAAAGACAGCAGGTGCACGGACACCTTGAGCGGCATCGCTGGAGTTCCTCCTCCTCGCAGGCCACGGGCCGACCATGTGGCAGCAAAAGCGCGACACACACATGTGACCTTTGTCTTTCACAAGCGTCGGCCCAGTGACATCTAACCAAGGAGGGGTGAGGGGGGGATACCATGCAGGTGGGGGGGGAGAGGGGGTGCGGGGGGGTGTGCACCATATCGTATATATACATAAATATATATATATATATATGGAGAGAGAGTGAGAGGGAAAGAGAAGGAAAGAGAAAGAGAGAGAGAGAGAGAGAGGAGAGAGAGAGAGAGAGAGACAGAGAGAGAGAGAGAGAGAGAGAGAGAAGCGAAGAGTCGATGCCAGACCATGGGCCCAGAACGGGCCTGGGCCGAACATCGAGCTTGCCAAACCTTGCGCTCCAGAAGACTTCTTGGCACACTTGGGGCACGCTTCAGCACTCGTTGCAGACTCATTGCACTCGCGTGACTGTCGCTTCTGGCTCTGCACCCTCCCCCGCCGCACGACGCGCCTTGAGCTGGATGTCTGCCACAGCTGCATGTTGCCGAACGCCTTGCCCAGAGCTTGTGCAGAGGCGCAAGGGGCTGGAACTGGATCCGGCCTGAAGGCTTGGGCGACCGGATCGCCGCAACCTCCAGAGGTTCCGAAGCCTCGACAGGCTAAAGCATGCGGGAGAGGCTTCACACTTCATGAGATTGGCACCCGATCCTTTCTGGCGACGGCTTCGGCCTGTTGCTGCTTGAAATCGTTCAACTCCTGTGGTCACATCTCATGCGCTCATGATCACTCATGCATGCAAGCCGTGCAGGACCGACGAAGGCCCACGTGAGGCAAACACTCAACCCCGCAGAAGTGCAAAACCTTCTCTGTACGCACGGCCGTCACTCCAGGATCCCTAGTTAACTCAAAAGACAATAGAGAAGAACCTGAAATTGAAAGAGCAGTTTCTTGCTATGCGGCGCATCATGTCAACATAGGCAGAGCGAGGGCTTCTCTTTTCACAGTTTTGGGCTTTAGGGTTGAAAGCGCACGCTTCCCTTGCCTGCTCTAGCTGCTGGAGTCGCACTTGATCCCTTTGCCATGCGACCTGCCAGTGAAGGGATCACAAGAAGGCAGTAGCAATAAAAGAGCCTGTTGAGGATGCCGTATGATGTGCGTATTTATATATATATATATATACACAGAACCGTTCTCATGATGCCTTTGCGGTGCAATTGTGCAAGGGGGTTTGAACGAGAGACGTGGCACTCGTCTTCTTTGTCTGTTACCCGGCCTGGACCTCTACAGCCTCACGCTCGGTCGAGCTCTTCGCAGGCACCCTTTCACTTTCCTCCGGCTCCTTGTCCGGAGTTTGGCCCTGAGAAGGGGGGTCGAGGCCAAATGTTTCTCAAGCTGTGTCTGCCACTTCTGTCGCCTGAGTCTCCTCTCTTGGCCTTGCAAGAGCCAACTTTTCAGACGTAGTTTGCCGGACCTGACATAAACAACGGCTGAATGTGCCTGGAAGCCGTACTCCTCGAACCTGGAAAGAGTTCGCACCTCATCCAACAAGCGGCGCAGCTCCAACAGCCTCGCCTCTCCGAGCGAAACTCTGACAAAAGGCACTTTCTTGAGTGATGTGCCCGTGATGTGCCCGTGACGCTGCGATGTGCTGTGATGCGCGGTGATGCGACGGCGGATCATGAAGCCCTCGCCTGGCGGCCAACGGCCTGGCAACCTGACAAAAGCCAATTGCAAAGGGCATGAAGATGAGCGAGGCTGCTAACGAGAGCTAAGCACATGAAGCACATACCAGGCACATACAGCACACATGATGCCCGATGTCAGCTCTGTCAGCTCTCGGCATTGCTGCAAATCCGATGCATCAGTGCCTTGCAACATGGCTCCGCTTGGCTCTGGCACCGCGCGAACAGCACACCGGCAACTCCCACACTCTCTGGCTCTCTGGCTCTCTGGCTCTCTGGCCTTCAGCCAAGTCTGTGGACCTTGGACAGGGCTATATACGAGCCCCTGAGTCTCTGAGCCTGAAAAAGTGTGGAGGACTCTGAGTGGCCCCTGCAGCTCCTGCTCCACTTGAGACCTTGGCACAGAAGAGCCAAGGAAAGGAAGATGAGAGAAGGAGAGAGTCTGTCCGCTGCCTCTGGAGAATCTTTGGGAGAATCTGGGAGAGGCACAGGATGCCACCCAGCTCGGTCAAGGTGCTGCGGGCGCTCAGGGCGCTCGCCGCTTGCAGATCCTCTCCCTGACAAAGAGCGGTCTGTGCCCGCGAGGTTCCACACCCGCGTTCACAGATTGTGCTGCCCAAGACGCCATGGGATCCATGGGGGCGCCAGTCTCCGGCTTCAGGCCTGCGGTGCTCGTGATATCTCACGGTGCTCACAGTGTCGCTTGACTGGCTTCACGACACACCTTGAACTGCGCCAATATGTGTTCTGCTCCTCATGCTCCTGATCAAAAGGAATCATTAAAATAACAAAAAGCATCAGGAAAATCGAATCACACCAGAAGCAGCGAACCTCGAACTTCATCTCCAGCCAGCATTGCCATTCAGCTCTGCTGCCCTCATGGTTACGCACCACGTACAGACAAAGTGCCCCAACCGACATGAACCATGCTGTGTGGAACAGGCTTTCCAGAAGGAGTCGGCAGCTTGAACCACTTGGCATGCTGCCGCCCGAGAACATTGCAACGGGCAATCGCACCAAAATACTCGTCCACATGAAAATGCCGGAGGCAGTTTTGTTTGCAATCTGCGCGCATCTCCATCCTACCTTCTGTACTTTTGGCAGGGATCAAGCAGCTATGCTGATCTATGCAGCTATACCACATTGCTTCAAGCATTCGAGGAAAACTGCCATCTGCACAGGGTTTTCTCTTTGCACTGCCATCTCTGCCACGAGCAGCAGTGTCTTGATGCCAATGCTCTTGCCGGCAATGCCGGCAGAGATCTCCTGAACCGCCGGTGCCGTGAAGCCGGGGAGAGCCTCGAGAACAGTCTTGTAATGAGCTGGCTGCGACAGCACGGGGATCTGCAAGGCCACGTTGAACGCCTGAAACAACTCCGCTTCCTCCAAGAAATGTGGATCGGCGGTCGTCCCCAAGACGAGCAGCCTGGAGTTCTCCTTGGGGGGCGGTTTCTTCAACAAGGCGAAGAGAGCCTGAAGCACCGGCGTCGAAAAACGTGGTCCAATTCGGACGTAGTCGATCAGGCGCTCGATGTCATCCAAGACGATGCAAGATAAGTCGCTCTTGTAGGCATCCTCAAAAACTTTCGCGATCGCTGAGATCTTGGCAGGCTCGGAGTAGCCTACGTAGTTCTCACTCGTGATGCGCCGCACGAAAGGGTAGTCTGATTTCTGTGCCAGGTGAGCAGCAAGTGCAGTTTTACCGCAACCGCGTTCACCATGCAGCAACAAGCTCATGAGAGGTGTGTTTGTGCTTCCTTGCAGCTGATCGATGATGCTCATGCACGAGCCCAGCATGTGGCTGAACTCCTCTGAGTAAGGCTGCATGCCATTCGGTATGCATTTCTCAAACTCGTCGATGTGCTGCCCAAAAGCTGGCTTCACTTCATCCAGTGCCATATCGAAGTCTTCATTGCAGATGCGGAAGTCCCCATCCTTGATGCTCAGGTCCGTGAAGCTCACCTTGCGATTCATGGCCTCGGAGCCCCGCCCACTCTTCCCCCCCCCCCTATGAAGAGAAAAAAAAAAAAAAGCCTTGAACCCCATCTTGGGTCTTCCTGTCTTCCTTAAAGCTCCTTTTCAAAGGAGCTGGATTTGGTGCTCGTCCGGTGCTCCACTCTTCTTTCATCCCTTTGGTTTCATCCCTTGTCTCTTGCCTTTTCGCCCTTTTCTTCCCTGCAGCCGCGGATCGTAGGACGTCGCCGAGCGGATGAGGCCCTCCAACTCGGCTCCCGAGAAGTTCTTGGACTTCGCCGCAATGTCCGCAAGTGAGACGTCCTAAAATGCGTCGCGCTGCTTCGGAAGTTCTCCACTTCTCACTTCACTCAAATTCACTCGCTTCTCTCTCAAAGATGTCCCACTCCTAATCACATGCAAAGGAGCCTGGCCCAAGTATCCTTTGTCCCTCATGGACTTGGTGTGGATGTTCAGGATCTCGACGCGTCCATGCTCATCCGGAAGGCTAATTTCCACGTGGACCTCCAGGCGGCCTGGCCGCAAGAGCGCTTCATCGATCAGGTCTTTGCGGTTCGTCATGCCGATAAGCAGAATATTGTTCAGCGAGTCTACGCCATCGATCTTGGAAAGGAGCTGGTTCACAATGCTATCATGCACTCCAGTTCCATCACGAGTTGAGCCCCGAGACTTGCAAATCGAGTCAATCTCATCAAAGATCACGACATGCAAGGGGGAGTTCTCTCCCAACGTCTTCTCGTCTTTCTCAGCATCTGCGAATAGGTTCCGGATATTCTCCTCTGCTTGGCCGACGTACTTGTTCAGCACCTCTGGTCCGTTCACAATCTTCGGCTCTGCAGCCTTCAGGAACTTGGCAAGCTTTCTGGCGATCAAAGTCTTCCCTGTACCAGGAGGGCCATGCAGCAGCATGCCCCGAACATGGCTGATGCCCAAATCTCGAACCATGTGAGGTGGGAAGATACGTGCGGCAAACGCTCTTCTGAATATGTCGCCAAACTGCTTGCTCAAGCCACCGATGCCGAGGTCTTCAAAGTTGAAATCTGGTCTGAAGATATTTCGCTGCTGCACTTTGTTGGAGAGCACGTGCAGCTTTCCAGAAGGGCCTTGCTGAAAGTCCAACTCTGTCAGGGAGGCGAACATTCCCGAAGTGACTTTGGCCCTCGCTGCCCCGTCCCCTAAATCTGGTGGCATCAAACTGCGCACATCAAACTTCAGAAGCTGGCCATTGTAGTCCACTGCGATTTGCTGCCCAACGGCAAAGACTTGAGATTCGAAGGCCTTCCTCATCAGCGCGTCCAGATCCTCATCCCTGACCTCGAGCTTCGGGGTGTCCGGGGTGGGTTTCACAAAGAAATCCACTTCCAGTTTGCAGGTGCCAAGATCGAAACCCTTGGGGATCGGGAACTGCTTCACGAAGACCTCCTGGTTCAGCCCAATCTTTGCGAACTCTCGCTGGACCTTGTTGAAAGCAATGGTGCCGGGCTCCATGAGACGGTGGCTTTCAATGCTGAAGACGCAGCTCTTGACCTCCACATACTTTGCGCCACCGGCACCACCGGCACCGCCGGCACCGCAAAGCCGCTCAAGGTCCGCCTGGTTCGTGTAGCACCGGTTCGTGAACGCCAAGGTCTCAGGGCGGCAAAAGAAACATGCAAAAACCATCAGCCTGCAACCCTCTCGAACTTTAGTTCTGAGGAGTGACGCTTGCCGCTTGCTCATGCGCTCTCTGCTCAAAACAGCCTCGGACGCCGGACGCAACATGCCTGCAATGGCCTGGCCTTCTCGGGAAGGTTTGAAGGCTTCAGGCTCAGTCCGAACGACATCGCACGTCAAGGCCGTGAAGCATGCGGAACCTTACAGGAACCTTACTGTACGGTTCGATGCGTGCTGTAAATGAAAGTTGTGGCATGTCTGATCAGCGGCGTGAACCAGTACAGGCCAGATATTGAAAGCCCCCCCGTTCATACGAAGTGACTCGATGCCAAAACTGGTCAACTGGCTAGCTGGCTCTGGGAGAGCATCTCGCTCCCATTTCCCTTTAACTTGAACTGCCCCTCTGCCACATTCTACTGCAGAATTTGCTGACAAATTCTGCTTAAGATTGGTGCAGAGCCGCTCAGTCCTCCTTCCAGTTATGCCCACATTGGGTACACCTTCGAAGCACAACTCAGCCACTCAACTCCCAGACTCCCCACCGTAACCAGGGAAGAAGCGCCTGTAGAAGGTTGTCATAGGCTCATCCGCAGATCGAGTCTGCATTTGCCGGAAGTACGCTCTCGAATGAGCACATTTTGGACCTCGACATTGGTGCTATCAGTGCGGACCCTATGTTATCCTTTGTGCACATCCTCCCCAGCAAGCTCGAGATGGGAGTAGGCTTGCGACAGTGCGCATCGCATTGTTCAACATCTTTCCATGCCTGCCGACAAGATCCAGCACCAGACTTGTCGACTCGACAAGCACTACATAGTCACGAAAGCCATTGCCTCACTGCCACCAAGCACATCATCAACCTCCTTTCTGAGGACAAGCTGTTTGTTTGTCAGCTTCTCCTGCCAGTTGAACTCAGTTGAACTCAATGGTCTGATGGAGGTCGCAACTCAAAAAAAGCACGCGGCCCCCATCGAGCTCCCGAATCTTGTACACATAGGGGCATGTCCTGCATGGCCCGACTGAAGACCGCAACTGATCAGCAAAGCAATGCAAGGCAGCTGCGTGTTCTCCGTGTTCTCCGTTCCTGCACCGAAAGGCTGCGCTGGAGCCTCGTCCGATTTCGACCACCAGCAAGTTGGCACCTACGAAAACAAGAGAGTAGACACGAGGGGAATGTGGGGAATGTGGGGAATGTGGGGAATGTGGGGAATGTGGGGAATGTGGGGAATGTGGGGAATGTGGGGAATGTGGGGAATGTGGGGAATGTGGGGAATGTGGGGAATGTGGGGAATGTCCGAGACGGAGCGACAACAATGAGACTGATGTGAGACGTGAGACTGGGTCCCGTGCAGTTCGGGCAGAACTGCGCGGCCATGCCCGGAACGCCGCATCTAAGCAACGGACTCGACAGATTCCGATGTGGAAAAGAAGTCAAGAAAACGTGCAAGTATAGACAGTATAGATGAAGCCTCAAAAGCTCATTCGGGCTTGAGCCTGAACCACCAGCGTTGGGAAACGGAACTGCGATGCTTTTGTGGTGCTCCCGGTGCTCCCATTGCCATTTCCAGGCAATCATACAGCAAAGGCATGAGGCGGAAGAGCCGGCAGCTTCGTGCACAATTTTGATCTCCGCGCGGCATCACAGCTCAGGCAAAACAGCACAAGCATGAGCCAACACGGCTAACGGTGGGCATCTCAGGCATCTTCATCCTACATCTCTGTGCAACTGGAGGCCGAAGCGTCGTCGACACGGCAAAGGCCTTCTTCTCCAAAGTTGTCATCGAATTTGCATTTCACGTAGGGGTCTGTGGAGTTCAGGATGGTGTACATCTTGCCACACTCGGACTTGCTGTGACCGTTGCACTGGCCAGCAGGCGACGCAGGCGACATGCCGCGCATCTCCGAGCAAGACTCTGACTCGCAGCAAGCACTGTCGCTTAGGTCAGCAATTGTTTTCGCCGACGGTTTCAGCGCAAAGCCCGCTGGACACGTGTGAAGAGCACAGGACTGCGCACAGCAGGTCTCGTCCGATGAACCAATGTCGATCTGTTTGGAAGCATCGGCCAGCCAACCCGCACCGCATTCATGGAGGGCACAAGACTTCTGGCAGCAAGTCTCAGGACCAGTGGCCAGCAACTCTTTGGCATCTTTCTTCGCTACCCACCCGTCAGGACACTCGAAAGCTGCACATTTCCTCTGGCAACATCGTGTGTCCGATGGCATGAAGAACGCATTGCGAGCCGTATCCTTGACAAATCCATCCGAGCAAACGTGCTGCTGGCAAGTGGGCTGGCAGCACTCACTTTCATCCTTGGGCACCGCGCGCTTCTTGCTGTCTGGTATGCCGAAGTTTCGGGGGCAGGTCACCGTTTCACAGGTCTTCGCACAGCAATCTTCGCGAGTTGCCCCCACCTGATCCACTTTGTCGTCGTCCAGGACCCAACCATGCCCACAAGTCATCAGCGCGCAACGAGGCTCACAGCAAACAGCATCAGAACTACCCACCCATTGTGCCCTCTCCTCGAGCGGCTTCCACAGAGCACCGCAGCTATGCAAGGAACATGTCTTTGCACAGCATTCATCATGTGTGGAGCCGATCTTGCTCCGGCTCGAATCTGTGACTCGGTAGCCAGCCTGGCATTGGAAGCCATCACAGGTACGATCACAACACGTGTCGGAACTCCAGCCCACGTTGTTGCGGTAGGCCGCATTAGCCACATAACCATCCGGGCACGTGAAAGATACACAGGTCTGCTGACAGCATTCTTCGTTGCTGGATCCGGCATGTTCACTGAGAGGTCGCTTCGGGATCCACCCGTCCGCACACTGCCCCCTCCAGTTGCAACATGAGTTTGGAGGTGCGTTGGGGCAGCCTGATTCGGACACGTTCAACTCACTCAGCACCTTCAGGGACAAAGTCCATGGCAACGTGGCAAGAGCCACAACACACTTCATTGCAGAGCGCAGGCAGGCCCGCGGGGACCCAAATGCTCGGGCTCAAACATGCATGCAAGTCATCAATGCAAGTCATCAATGCAAGTCATCAATGATTCTGTGGCCCATGATGACTCAAAGGTTCCGGAGTCCGTTTTGTCCACCCTGAACTTTGGTGTGCTTGGCTGCAACTGTACATCTCTGTACACTGCGACATTGCGCCCAAAACACATGTAATTCATGAACACATGCATCAACCGCTCCCGGTCCTCACGACGGCCATCATAACAGGGGTTGCTACATCAATTCCGAAAACTCTTGGGTTGAGGCAGGCGGCTCCGAATTCAGCTGGGCGCAGAAACTCCAAAGCAGCTGCGCAGCGCGGCGCAGCGCGGCGCAGCACTGCCCAGCACCGCCTCGGCTGCCCTTGCTGACTTTTGAAGGCTGCAGGAGTTTCGGGGTGTTTCTGGCCACTCCGATCCTTTCTGGAGCCGCTCCATGCGCAATCAACGTCACAGGTTTTGACAGCTGTCCTACAAAGTAGACAAACTTTCCATGTCACTGAACAAAACACAAAACATGCAAGACCTGAATGGGAGATCGAATTTGAGGGTAACCCAGTCATGTTCACCATCCACGGCTCCCTCCGTTTTCTGGGCCACACTAACTACAAACTTTCACCCCGATGCGGCTACGGCTACAGAGAAACACCCAAATCCATGTCATGCTTAAGTTGCACACCCAGATTCTGAAGACAGATTGCTCTGATTCTGCAAGCAACTCTAAAGAAGACAGTGCACAGAATATGTTGCTATCAGTTCCAAGGGGCATGTACAAATAGTTTGGTGTTCATTGCCGGCCTCGCCTTGAAGCCGGGACCTGCCAGGAAGACAAATATCTGTTGACATCTCCGGCGCTCTGGGGGAACTACCCGTAACTACCCCTCATAGACACAGCGGCAAAAAGAAGCACTTCCATCAGGAGCATTCAGGAGCCCTGAACTTGAGGAATCGGCCCCTGGAATCCGCTTCTCTCGGACTTTACTGCACATTGAGGCGATTTGGGGCGATTTGGGGCGATTTGGGGCGATTTGGGGATGTGCCATGGGCCGCTGAGCCGTCAGGCCCCACACGAATGGGGCAGTGGTCGTAGCCGAAGCAGAAGCGCTCGCTCGAGATTGCCGCGAGCCAAAAGGCACCACTCGTAACAACGTCGACAGGATGGGCCAGCAAAGCCGGGCAGCCGACCACTTTCGCTCAAGCGACCCAGCCCATGAAAAGCTCCAGCCCCCCTGGACGAAGCAGCTGCCGAGTACCCATCCTGAACGCTGGGATGGCATGATAGTCATCTTTGTGGATCCGTATCTCCGCATCGCGCGCCGCGCGGAGCTCCGCACCTACCCCGAGTTCGCTCGCGCCTCCCGGTGCTGTCTGGCCTGGTGGGAGGTGGAGCCTTGAAGCAGCCGCTTCGTGCGTCTGCTGGCACGTTGCCGTGCCCGCTCTGTGCCACCGTCCCGCCGTCCCGCTGCCATCCCTGCTTTTGCCCAGCGGTGGTCAGCCCTGCTCGCTTTCGCCGCTGCACGGGCCTTCGCAGCAAGCCTGCTGTCGCTCCCCCTCGCCGGCACCGGCAAACATTGATGGGGAACCCCCAACCCTCAGCGAGCTCCTTGCTGATTCCTCCTTGCCCCCGCCCCTCGCCAGCCGCACAGGAGGAAAAAGACCCCGCAAAAAAAAAAAAAAAAAAAAAACGCCTTTTTGAGTGGGTACTAGCTTCAGCAGCCGGCGTCCGCTTGCGTCTGTCAAGCTCTGCAGCTCTAAGTCCTGTCTGTGCCCCTCAGCCGTGGTAGTCTTCATGTCCTTTTTTGGGTAAAGAAACACAAAGTTCGAAAGTCCTGACGTGTCCTTTTGTTTGACCTGGCCGAAGTTTTTGTGGACTCTTGACGCAGGACGTTAGAAACCTCTCCTTTCCGGGGCCTTGGCCTTGTTTTCTATTTTGGGGTTGTTTTTTCCTAAATTCTAAAACATCCTAGGGCGTCTTAAGGCCTTCGTTTTCAGCCCGTCTCTCTCTCTCTGTCTCTCTGTCTCTCTCTCTCTCTCTCTCTCTCTCTCTCTCTCTCTCTCTTTCTCTCTCTCTCTACAAAGATGTTAGAACATCTTGGGCCGCTTGAAAGGTTCTACAACAAACAACTAAAACTTCCAAACAGGTCGACAAATGAAGGCCTAGTGGCCCCAGCCTCCCTGCAGACTCGAGCCGCCGCACGCTCCAGGGGGCCTCCCCTCGCACGTAGGACTCCAGATCGGGGGCACGCACAGTAGGAGAGTAGCAACCACGCAACCTGGGTGTCTCGACCAGGGGCAGGAGTCTGAGGAGCTCGGTTTGGCTCGAGGACTGACTCGATGTGCGTCTCAACGAAGGCCGGCGCCCCGATTGGCACACCAAGAGCGACGAGCCCTTGCTGCGAAGATGGCAAAACTTGATCGCCAACCCATACACAGGAACCGGGCGCGAGAGCAGCAACATCCTGAGGAACTATGCCGGCCTCGGACCACACACGGGTTTTCGCTGCATTGAGGCGCAACCGAGCATGGGACCACAAGTGATGCTCCAGGCGATGGTACAAGTGCGAGATACGCGCAGGTTGTGCCAAAAAACGTAGATGTCGTCAAGGTATGCCAGCAGCGGTTCGTCCTCACGCAACTCAGCGCGGGGTTCAACGCGAGGGCGAACAAGGCAGGCATCAGAGGGTCGCCCTGCTCGCCCCCCTCCGCTTTGGCAATACGGTGAGAGCGATCGCCGGCTTGCCACACATAACAGAACTCGCGTGCCTACCACAATCGGCAGAAAGTGGAGAGAGCATATTGATGCGGATGGCAAGCCGCCTCGAAATCATTCGAAAGCTGCTGTGCCAGCGCGCGCGCAACAAGCCTGCGCAGGAGGTCACCAACGACGAGGCCGCGCGTTTGCGAGTGGCAACCAAAAAGCGGTCGAGTTTTTTTCGTGAAGACGCTGCTCGGCAAGACCTTCGCGTTTGACGATGAGGACATTTTATTTTTTCCGCACACTTTTTGCGCCTGCGGGTGCGAGTCTCCGTCGGGGGGCTGGGCAGAGCGGCCTACTGTGGGCGGGCGGGCAAGCGGCTGGCCTGGGTGGGGAGGTCCTAGCGGCCGTCAGCCAAGAGCTCATGCAGCGACGGCGCTGCCTGCTCCCCGTGCAGCTCGGCAGCGGGCGGGAGCTCGAGCAAGGAACTCGCGTAGGCGCGCCGGGACGCGACAGCGAGCAGTGCAGCCCACCGTGCGAAGGACATGTTGAGGGCATGGGTCACAACGCTCTGTGTCACGCGCACATCCAATGGGACCGTGCCTCAAGGGAAATCACAAACTGAGCACGGGGGCGGTGCCAGGCATGTGCATGGAGAGCAAATCTCGCAAATGATAGGGTCTGCAAGCGGCGCTGCGCCTACCGTTGGCTCGGTCCGCGAAGTGAGCGCCGAGACGAGGGTGTGGTGTCGACGGTGACCGGTCCCGTTCCAAAGTGGTAGTCCAGTGGCGATGATTTCAATCCGACAGGTGTCGAATCGAATGAGCCCGACGTTGAGGTCGCCACGAGGATGCAAAAAAAAATGCTGTAGGACAGTGGTCCCCGCCTCACGACAGACCCTGGCGACAGCGCGCTCGAAAAGGCCGCGACGGGAGCTCTTAGGACGTCAGCCCGGGCAATCCTTTCTTTTTGCGCTCCTTTTTGCATCCGCTGTCATGGGTTCAGGGGTCGGGACTAACCGCAGGGCTCTCAGTCCGGCTGCCTTGAGCGCTCGGCGCAGCGGTAGCTCCAAGTCACGGCTGCACCGGCAGCTCTAGCATCGTTTGCGCGTGCGAGCGCAATTCTACCAGTGATGCACCGCCGGGTGAGCGCCTGGCCGGCCGCCGCAGCATTCCACGGCGCCCTCGCTCGTCCTCGTGCCCGCGCCAGGCGGCGGGCTGACGACCAACCCGGGCACGTGCGATGCTTGCGCGTGGCGAAGAGCTCGGTCCTTGCTTGCGATCGAACGCAACGGCAAGGTCCTGGCTGATGGCCGCTGGGATCGTCTCCCGCCCGCCCGTCGCGTGCCACCGCAGCGCCCCGCGAGGACATGCTGCGGGAAAAAAAAAGCGGGCTCAGCGTCGGCTGGCTCTCCGCGCCTCTGCAGCGGGCTGACGAGCGGTCGTGTCGACCGCGATCTGAGCACCGCGCCACAGGGGCCACCACCCCGATGCGGCGCCCGTCTGTGGCAGGGACGTCGATGTTCAGATCGCGGGAGGGCGACGCTGGGCGCCACGCGTGCTCCGGCCTCTCGGCAAATGCGCGGCGCTGCCACAAGCTGTGCGGTGACCCCCGCGGGTATCGAGGACCCATCCGCAGCGACATCGCTTGGGCGCGAAGGGGAGTGGTAGTCGCAGGCGTCGGAGCAACATGACGCGTACAATGTGTGCTGGTGCTTCGGAGGCGGAGCCTGCCGCCATCGCCGTCGCCACGCTCGCCCCTTTGGTCAGCATCTGGCCTGCCACGCGCCTTTCCTGCATGCAGCCGGACCTTGAGGCTGGCGTTGCAAGCCTGACGTGAAGAGGCGAGAGGTGCACTTTGGTGGGAGAATGCTCGCCAGCTGCGTCCTTGTGGGCGCTCTTTCGGAGGCGCTCCTCACGCCGACTGCTGCTGCAGGCCAGCCGCTGCCCCAAGCCGTGCTTCGAGAGGGCGCGCCTCTGCCCGCTAGTGCCTTGGTGCACTAGGGCTGGGTTGCGCCGGCTGGCGGAGCCCGTGCCCCTGCATGCCGGACATGTCGCTGGCGCTCGCCCCGAGCCCACGGACGGTCACCGTGATGATGCTTCTTTGGGCGCAACCCGCTGTTGAGGCCGCAAATGGTGAGCGCGCGCCTGCCGAGGACGCCGATGCCGGTTTGGCTGCCGCTGCTTCCAACACGCACTGGGCTACCGGGAGAGCAGGGGCCGTGGGGAGGGCGCGGCCACGGTCGCCGCCGAAAAGCCCAGTGTGGGGGCGCGCGCTCGCCGAAACCGGCCTACGGGCCGACAGAGGCCGTGGACCTCGCTTGGGAGCGGAAACTTTTCTTCCTACAAGACTCCCAACCCACCGCCACACCGATGCCAGTCGGCCAAAAGCTATCGAACGTGTAAGACAAACGTGACGGAAAAAAGTTGTTTTGGCAGATTCAGTTTACAGACGAAGGCTAGTCGGGATCTTTGGCACAAAGAAGCCTGCGGAGTCATGCTCAGTATCGGGCTCAAGTTCTACTGGGAGCAACAATGAGCAACATGTACAACCGCTGCGAGGAACATAGGCGCGCAACAAAACAAATAAACAACAAAATAATGAAATACCAAAGGTTCAGGAGTACGGGAAAATCCTAACTAGTGCTGCTCGACTGAAAAAGAGTTAAGAATTTGGGTGTTGGACAGTCATGCAGGTTTACGCCATGCCCTAGCAACACAAGCTGCGAATTTGATCTGCCGCTCCTGGGATAGCAGTCGTTCGGGCTTTGTGAATAGCCCTTGCTTGCCTAGACCCTGAATGAACCCTAACTCTTAACCCTACAAGCCCCAAACATGGACGCACTTATGCACGATCGTACGCAGAATAGCGTCTTCCAGGCAGATGTCGTTCATTTTTTGGAGTAGCTGTTGATAAATTTATGTAAAACGTTCGGCTTGCGTAGGGCCACAGCCCGGCCCAGGCGAACAGCATCAAGGACAGGAGCTGGCCCGTGCCACGCCTCGGGCATAAAAGCACAGCGGGCTCGGGTCTGAATCACGCGGACCACTCCCTGCCGAAAGCGAGATCCATGTCTGGGAAAAATACCATGGTGTGGAGAGCGACCGTTCGGTCGATGGCTGGCAGACGTTGCCACTCGCCCACAGGCGGCGCCGCGCTGCGCTAGCTGCGGCTTCGGCTGCGGCTGCGGCGACTTCGCGCACCAGGGCAGTCGTGGTGGAGGCCCCCCATGGTGGAGAAGGTCGCCTCCCTGCTCCACGGCGTGGCGGACGGGCTCCACGCCTTGCTGTACGGCCCGCCCCGCTGGCTGGTAGTTCGCGCTGCGTTTGGTGCTCGCGGGGTGGCGGGCAGTGCGTGGCGGGGCAGCGTGTGGGCGCGTGCGACGGGTGCGAGCTTCCATCCATAAAGGCAAGCGACGGGAGTTGCGGCGCGCGCCCGCGCAGCACCCCGCACAGGAGTTCTTCCGCAAGTGCCTCGCAAAGTAGCGGGGCGCTCCGAACATGCAGGAAACAGCTGCGTGTGCCGCTGCGCTGCCAACGGTGTTGAGGGAGAGCGGCCTTTCGGCTGCGCCCCAGCATCTGCGATTTTTATTAGGGCCACTCCATACAGAGCCGCTGATCCAAGTTCTCATGTGGGACCTGCCTGCGGGAAAAAGCAAATGCTGCTAGTTGCGTGTCTGCATGCACCGTTACGGGGAGGGAGCCTGGCCGTAGGGATCGTCACAGCGAAGCTACGTTTCCCCCATCGGCGGGGCATGGTGCAACAGTGCGACGCCGCGATCGCCGCGATCGCCAGGACCGCCAACGGCCAACTGCCAGCGCGACGTCGCCACCTGGACGCCGCACCCGCCAACGGCTGGCGACACGGCGCAACGTCAGGAGAGAGGGCTTCATGCCCTCGCCCAAACGCAACTGGTTTCATCTCGCCCGACGGTCCGAAGGAACCTCGCGCGGAGGGCCATCGTTCCGACACTGACGCTGCAGTGACAAAGACCACCACGCCCTTCGCTTCACCCTGCGGAGACCCCGACAGCATCGGAGGAGGCAAAGCCCGGCTTCACACCGCCGCGCTCACCGGCCAGGATGCCCGCCCGCCGAGCACAATGCCCGGCGAGCAAAACTCCTGGCTGCACGTCCCCTTGCTGCACGCAGCACGTGCCCGCCAAGCTTGGGTAACTTGCCGTCGTTTCGACCAGCTCGTGTCCATACTGCGTGAGGTGCCACCGGCCTCGCCCACGGTACTCGCCCGGACCCTGCTCGCGGAAGCAGAGTGTGAGGCTCAGGACTAAGGCTGGCGCATCAAACAAGAGGACCGTGCGCCGCGACTGCCTTGACACACCGATGCACCGCTGCCGCTCGCGGCTGCAGTGCTCCTTTGCATGGTGCCCGATGACTACCTCACAGCAGTCGTGCAATGTCCACATTTTTCGAGTCGTACGTTTGCTGGGGCCACTGCGCGAAGCTTAGCCGACGATGTTCGACATACCCCGCCGCCTGCCGCGACGTCGAGCCCACGCCGCCGTCGCCGCAACCGCCGCCGCCCGACGCTCCGTGAGAACCGGCCCTGCCGCACAGCGACCGCATCCCCCCTTTGCCCAGCCACGGCTGAAGAGCTGGGCGCCGCTGCGATTGCGGCGCCATGGGCAAGCCTGGATGAGGTCAATTGGGCCACGGAGTTGCAACACCCAGTGCCCACGCTGTAGGACGTCACTCCTTTCATGCGAGCCGCGGTGCGAGGCGCGCTGGTGTGTTCCACGCCGCTTGCACAGCGACTACGCGAACCGTACCGGGGAGGTTGCCGCCACATCGCGTGCGTGGAAGTTGTTCCTGCTGACGCGGCGGATGCTGTTGGCCCGCACTGCGCGATAAGAAGCGGAAGGGCGAGCCGAGCTACTGGCCAGAGCAGCCGCTTTTTGCGAGGCGACTGGACGCGACTGTTGCGCAAAGCCCGCGCCAACAGCGGCAAGCCCGACCACGCCCGCTCTGCTCAGGACGCGGAGACCCGCCGCTGACAAGTGAGTGCTGGGGTTACATCGTCTTTGCCGTGGTGCGCCACAAAAGCCCCGAAGCCATACCCTAAAATGGCATGCCGGTGCGTGAGGTTTTTGCGCGCATGGTTTTGCTACGCAACGACGTTGCTCCGATGTGGAGGGGTGACCATGGAATCGCCTGACAGTCGCTCAACCTCAGCGAGCCGTAGACGGCCAGCAACACAGCCCCCGCAAAGAGGCAAACAGACCTGGGGGCAAACAATCTGCTCCAGGAATGCTAAGAAAGCCGAGGTGAGGTGAGGTGAGGTGAGAATCGACCGAGGCACGGGCCTGGCCTAACAAAAGGGCGGCCCCTCCGGCACAAGGCTTAAGGAGCCAGCCCCAACAACACAGCGAAACAGCAACAAGGACGAACGACAGCAACAACAACGCGCAACAAAACGAAACGACGCCACGACGCGGGATCAAACCGCAAAATCATGTGATCCACGACAGCTTCATCAATGAGGCCGTGGCAAAAATACAAATAAATAAAGCAAAATGCGGCGGTCAAAGGGGGCCTGAAACCTGAAAGGAAAGAATCTGAGGCCTGAAGGAACGACCCCAGAGGGGTAGAAGAGGAAGAAGGAGCCGCAGCCCAAAGGCCTCGAACCTGAAAGGAAAGAGCCCCAGGCCTGAAAAAATGACCCCTGAAGGGGAGGAGAGGAGGGAGGACCGCCAAATGATCCAAAAAACCAAAGGGCCGCCCTTGGAGCCCACAAAGTGAGTGAAAATCCGTGCGCCGAAAGGACGCAGAACCAAAAATCAATGGAGGAGGAGGCAAGGGAATGAAAATCCCTGTTCAGCAACTCGAGCGGCTGGAAAGCCCTCCCCACTGCTAGATGCACAATGTGAACACATGTAATCAGAATTGCCCAGGAAAGGCGCAAAGGCGCAGTCTTCCTTATCCTGATAA